>JAILXH010036456.1:1076-17756 GCA_023558415.1 Piaractus mesopotamicus
TAAATCTTAACTCTGATGTCAAGTTAGAGTACCTTCTACCGACTTAAAAACACACGGCAAAATATATTTCTTTATTTAATTTAAGTAATAAAGTGGTTCACTGGCATCGGCAGTTTCGGTCCATCTTCACAAAGCCTACGAGTGGAGCTTATTCATTAGTTTTCCTTTTTATTCCAGTTTTCCTGTTATTTATGTGCTACAATCATGGCCGGCTGCGGAAGGCTGAAAGGAATTTAATTGGTCTAGCGATGCTCCCATGCAAATTGCCGTGCCAGAAAATTAGCACAGGCAGCTATTGGCTTTGGAGATAATTCATCAGAAGATGAAATGCTTAATGCAAAGAGCGCAATTTGTAAAGATAAACGTGCATTTCCTTCTCTCCGCACTTTCACTCAGACCTAATAGAGCTGACAGGGCAAGAAAGAAAGGCAAAAAGAAAGAGCGAGACGGAGGACGAGAGAGGAGATAAAGGCTCTTTTTCCACCCGCTGCCGCCTTTGCCTCGCATGCACAGTTTCCTCCTCTGTAGAGTGCAGCAGAATGCCAGGCTTTCATTTGGCACAGGACTCAATTGCAGTGACAAAGTTAACATGCCAACAGCAAAGGCTAAATTAGCAGGAGACATTCAGCATGATACTACTACAGGCATTCAACACTTTGCTGCTTTGGCATATGCACTGACTGCTGAGAATGGAAAAATATTCTGAGTAGCTTTCGGAGGATGCAAAAATAAATGAACTATTGAATGACGAGTTTTGAGAATATATAAGTGCACATGTCTACAGTTTATATCCAACAGTGCACTGAGAGCAGCACAGATGAATTTGTCTCAGAGCAGCCATTTTGAGAGCACTCTCCCTTTGGCAGCCATTGCAGTCCTCCTTACTCTCGCTTTCTTTCTCTCTCTCTCTCTCTTTCTCTCCCCCATTCTTTCTGACTCTCTCTCTTTCTCGCTCTCACTCATCACAGAAATCGTGCTCTATGATGTTTGCCATCCGCACTGCTGCCGTGGCAACGTCTCAATAGCTCTGTTCTCCCTGATGATCAATGGCGTGTCAGAATGACTAACTGAATTAGCTGAGGAGGTATGCCATGTTAATCTCCATCAAAAGGTCACTTTGGATACGAGCATAATGCGCTCTGGGCGTCACAGAGCAAGGGGGGGAGGACAGACCCAATCTTGGCTTTCTCGCTCTCTAGCTTCTCTTTTAAGCATCTGTTAGCTGCAAGAAAAGAGGGCTTTTAGTGAATCTATCAGACACAGTCATAGCTGACCTCAGTGGTTTTCATAGAAGAGAATACTGTATCTACAAGATACATTTACTGGAGGCATTTTTATTCCATATATCTGCGATATTTGCTCCTGCACTGAAATTAACTGCAGTATTTTGTGTCTGAATCACTAGAGGCCTAAACAAGTATAAATGTCACCAAATCCCAAGGTTATAATTTCAATAAAGCTGCGGTGAGGATTTATTAAACTAATATAAAAGTTTATGCAACATTTTAATAAGGATGATGGCATGTTGAATTTTGGCCGCTCTGCGGGTTTCCTCGGCATGGGGAAGCCTTATATGTATATTGACTCAAAATGATGGGATACTAGTAATCCTTTCATTGTCTCCAATAATGGGATTGCAAAAGCCTTATAGATGTTTTTGAAAGACGCTGGTGTCTTACTCCAGCCCTGCTGAGGCTTATCTTAAACCTATAGCAAAGCACATTGAAAGGATGCGCAACGTGCATTGTGTTATTAGCTTCGAAAGAGCCGTTCCTCTGATACTTCACCAGAGCTTCTTATTTCTTTGTGTACACATTACAAACCGTACAAGATAACTGCTCCTTGGGCAGATTAGATTTGATATGCTGTTCTTATAGTTGTTGCCTTATCCATATTTGTATGTGTATACATGCTTGTGTGCGAGTGGATTAAAAAGTAATTTCATCAGAGTGAGAAAAAGACCATTCTGAGACATCGCACTGCAGCATGTGATCACAAGAAACAGTGACGACGGTGTCCTGCTTTACAGAAACAAATATGTGGAGTGTGAAGTCTTTGGGGGAAATAATTAAAAAAGGAAAATGATGCATAATGTTTCTTCTGATGGCTGGACTTAATTGAATTCACACAGTGTGCACAGATGTCAGCTTCACTGCTGAAACCACGTCACTCTGACTGGTGAATGTTATTCAACTACAAAGGAATTTTGGTAACACTTCAGTACAGGGGAAAATTATAATGTGCTTATTAAGCCTTAAGAAACAAATATTTGAGGAGTAACTGGTTGCTTATTACTACATTATTAAGTAGTAACTATTGTGAATGAAAGAATTTTCCAGAGCACTTGCAATGCTCTGATTAGGCTTCATCATGCTAGTTGTTGGCAATTAACCATCACTGAAAAATAGCCATCATTTTCAAATGCAGAGTTGAACTAAGACAGGTTGATATTCTAATATTTTAATTGATTTTCATGATGTATATCATGTATAATGCATGTGAACCAAACTACAAAGAACTTTGACATCTTTATCTTTCCTTGGTCTAAACCCAGTCTCATCTGCTCCTGGTCTTGCACTTGACTCAGTCTCACTAAGGCTCAGTAAACTCTGAAAATGCTTAAATCACCCCACTAATGGAATAATGAGTAGGCAGTTAATTAGCAGCTATTTGCTTGGCATGGCTTAATAAGGGCATAATGGACAAGCAAAATGTTGTGTAATAGATTATGATGTATAATATTCATATAAAAGTGCTTTGGAAAATGATTAATTCAGCCTAGTTATTGCTTAATAAAGTAATAATAAGCAACCAGTTAATGACCAACTATGTGTTTGTTAAGAGTTGATAAGCGTTTTACAAGTGCATTGCAATTATAATGTCCACCAATACTGACACTGACAAAATTTTACACTTACTCAAGAGTGAGATGCTACATTTAATAAATAAAAAATGATGCTACATTTTATTAATTAAAAGAAAAAGGAATTAAAAATGTGCAACACATCTGACCTTTTAGGCATAGTGGACAATTAGTCAATCTTGCTTTTCTGGGAGCATTTTACCATGTCCATTCAATGCTGCACTCTTCACACCATGGTAAAAGCATATGATGATGTAAGGAAGAAAGCAAAAATCCATGAAGGCTAGAAGTGTCACCCCACACCAATCCCCAACACCCATCCCCCACCCTGTGCAAATGTGCATTTGAGAGAGGGAAAGAGGCTGCTTGTGTGATGCTGTACATAGTAGGCTGTTGATTGTAATATGAAATAACATACTATGTTAATTATAGACTAATTGTAATTTTGAATAACCTGCTGTAGGGAATTTCATACAGAGCGATTGTCAATATACTCCATCACATTATACATACATAACAGCTGCAGTGATATATACATTACAGTTTTTCTTGACTGCTAACACATTTACCAAAACTGGGGATCACGTAATCTTCTAAGTCATTGCCTTCAAACATTTTCAAAATAATTGGATAGATACAATATGGGGGGTGCTGGAACCCGTTCCAGCGGTCACTGGGCAGAAGGCAGGATATACCCTGGACAGGTCGGCAGTCCATCGTAGGGCTGGACTGTACCAGTGATTCTATATGCATATAACCAAATATTCAGAAATATTTTTTCTCCTTTCTCCCATATTTAGGAAAAAAAGGTGAAAATAATAGAAGGCAACATATTCATAAATGATGACAAACATTTGCCAGTGGAGGAATATGAAACAGGTAAACCTACTGTTGCGTAAAAGTGATTTTATTATTGATTAACGACACATTTCATTTATTAGCTTGAATGAAGGTTATTTATGTTCAGGCTTGTTTTTGCTTAGTGTAAACCTCATTGTTTGATAGAAGAGTTTACGTGATACGTGTTTAGTGTTTTTTGAGGGTTTGACTATTTTGCAAAGAATTATAGTGCATTATTTTGGCCAGCAACCTTCTGATTAGTATTGTGTGTTAAGTGTTTGAGAATATGGCTTCAGACTGGAGAAAATTGCAATTAAAATTTTTGTTCTGTTTTAAAACATTAGGTAATGAAACGGAATATAAACGTAGCTTTCTCCAGGGAAAAACTCATGTAAGGTACACAGTTGGACCTTAAAACCGTTATTGTACCTTGTACTGAGGATAAATTTACATTGTTTGTACCATGATAAACAAAAAAGTACCTATACAGTACCTTTTTCTCATAGTGTACATAATGACCAGTTTGGAGATACATAGCTTTTCTATAGTAAAGATAATTGTGATGATTCCATTGGTAAGAACACTACAGCAGCAGGCAACGAAGAGTTAGGTAAGTAAAGGACATGTGCTGCCATTCAGAGAGAGAGAAAGAACCAGAGAGTGAGAGATGGGTAGGTAGAGACAGAGAGAAAGAGACTCCTGAGTGCTGGCTATGGCAGACTGGCAGACGCAGCATGTTGTGCTGTGTTCTCTTTCATGGTTTTTAATTAACAACCTGGGAATTTCCAAATTCCGGGGGAAAAGAATATGAATAAATGAACAGTTCTGTGAGACAGCTGTTCAGTCATGCTTTAGAATGAAAGAAAGAGGGAGACAAAAAAGAAACCCTTATAAATATATCATGCTGACATCAATCAGCATATATTTATCTTTAGCTGCAAGAAAGACACAACAGTGTTGACATAATCAACCTTAATTTCATTTAATATTCTCCAGACAATGTCCACTCATCTCTTGAGTCCTTATCACATGTCCCAGGCATGCGCAGCGGCCAAGAAGAGGCTTAGGCTCGGCCCTTGTTGCAGGTTTGTTGTGCGGATAATAGAGCTGACAGTTTTGGTGATGGTGTTGACAGCTTCCGTAATAGAGTTTATCCTTTCTGAGGCGGAGGTGAGAACAGCTGCAGCGAGTCATAAAACAACAACAAATAATGTGTGCTCACCACAAACAACAAAGGACTTTTACGGCACATTACAAAATGATGCTTGTATTTCATGATGACGCGGGATCACACAGCTTTGTGTAAATGCAAAATATAAGTTAAAATTCACAAAGCGTTGCAGCATTGCGTTATTAGCCACGATGGGGAGTTCGAGTGCATCTGTGGGACGTCTATCAAAGTGGCATGTGTAACCTGGGATATGGAATACTATAGTCTATTTACAATTACAGGTGCTTGAAAAATAAAGGTGCCAAAAGAGTTCCCTAAAGGGCCTTTCAACGTAAGATTTCTGTTAAAGGATTATGCTTTATAAATGAGGTGTGTAGGTGTGAAGAACCATTTTAAAGTTTTAAAAGCGTGCAGTATGATGGAATGATTGTATACCAACTCAAGATCTTCTTGTATAACTGTATATCCGGGTGAAGAACCATGTAAGAACCTTTATTGTTAAGAGTGTAAAAAAGTAATACGCTTGTTTATGAGAATTTGAAACTTTTTTAATTTCCATTGTTCTCTCATGTGGTGTCAATGGGTGCCAATAATTCTGAATAAGTTAGTCAATTTAGAATTACAGGTGCATTTGGTAATATGGACATATAACCACGCATTGCATCATTGTTGATAATTGTTCTATCCAACAGAATGAAGTTCCATGACTGATGGCACTAAGCTATTAGTTACATTGTCTGGAAGTCTAAACGTCTTTAAACGACTGCCCTTTCCACTTCAAGCTTTCGTTTGCATGAGACCTACTTCATATGCTCCACACCATGAGGCTGAGTACTCCACTCCAGTCCAGAGTTTGGTGAGGTAAAAAGGATAAAAGACTCTGGGCTGAAGCCAGAGAAAAGCTTTAGACATGCCAAGAGCTCTCAACAACACTGAATTGCAGATAAAAGCTTCTTCTAAAGAAAAAGATGAAACAAACAAAAATGATAAGCATAGCAGTTTTGCACGAGAGGAGAATATTATTCTAAATCCTTGTCTTCTCCTCAAAACAGCACATTGTCCTCTTCATTTCTTTACACTAACAACTAAGTGTTAACCGCTCATAAATTTCATCTTGTCATGGAGAGAGCTAGTTTCATTGTATCAACTGGAGTGAGTCAAATCAATAGAACTTTCTAGCATTCTGCTCCCTTCACATACTCACTGTCCATCATCTTAATAATCAGTCTGATCCTGAACATTCCAGTGATTATAAAATCTGAAATGAAACAGGTCATGCACATTGCATTGTTAAATAAAGCAAAATCTCAAAACCAGTGGAATTCTCACAGGGTGAGCTGCTACATATCATGTCACATATTCATCTAAGGGTCTGAATATAGAAGTAATCTTCATGTTTAGATAGCATTTCTCATATTCATTTGACCCTCTAGACCCTCTAGAGTTGTCAGTTAAAGCCAGACTTTTGGCACTTTGGCCCATGAGCTCTACAGTAGCGATTAAGCACTACCTTCGAATGAGTCATGTAGTATTGATGTTTGTGTAAATGTTACACCTTGTTCAGAGCCTGGTGCCCGCTCTCCTTAGCTCAGCTACAAGTCTCTCATTACAAAAATAACTGTGAAATATGTCTCTAGGCTGTAAGGGTTTTTCTTTCTTACTTTCTCTCTTTTTCTTTCTTTCTTTTTTCAAATAACTTTTTGTATACTAGCACAAGCATCTTGCTATCTATTCAATGTTTAAAAAATGTTATATTACTACTTTACCTATCTCACAGTCAGCAACAGCAGCAGTTTCAATGCTATGTAATTGTCATTTGTTGTAATTACATTGTAATTTAGTTGTATTTACTGAAAGGAAAGAAGGATAGTGCCTGAACTGTGTGTTATAAGCATGAAAACAGTCATAGTGTATCTTTTTGGAGTCAGTAGATACTGAACCAGAGGGCAGAATTGCATTATCTCCTTGAAAGAGAAGTTATTAAAGTGGCTGTTTTGACTGATCAGAGATGGATACTAGAATGAGCAACTCAAACTCAAGTCATGTTAGAGTTGCATGTTGGCTGACTGAGACTTAAGATTAAAGACTTAAAGAAAAAAACATGAACATGGCTCCCAAGAGGCACAACTGTCTTAGCATTGGACCTTTCATCTGGAGATGGAGAATTAGATTCCTGGTGATGCCACAGCCATCAGTGGCCAGGAGTTCAAGGGAGCATAACTACTTCACACTGTCTGGGTGGCTAGGATGTCCTCCTTTTCCTCCTATTACTCACCATGATACTAGTCAACGTGACCATCTGTTAGCTCATGTAACAGAATTAGCAGTGTTCTCCTCCAAGCATCCTCCTCCATGTTGAACCCAACAGGTTTTAAGTAGGGGTTTACTTTTGTGCAATGCAATGGCTGCAGCTAATAACAAGACTAAACTAAAACTTTCTACTAAAGACTCGAAACTTGATTCACACCAGAGACCTGACTTGGCCTCACATCTAGCACTGACTCATGGAGACAGAGAGAAAATTGAGATTTGATGGACAGAAAAAGACTGCCATCATTGAGCTGGTGAGCTACAAAGACAAGCTTTAGTCATATAAGCACCAAGAGAGGAGAGGTCCTCAGCAAGCATTTTTACTGTAGGTTATACATATCAGAGATACTGGTCAGTCATGAAGAATTTTATTTTCAGGCTCATTCACAACTGACCCTTCCCATGGCTTCTGCAGAGTCAGAGCAAAGCAAGGTCTTAGATGCTCCCTTAGCTCAAGCTTAACTGCATACAGCTGCCAAATTAATGAGAAAGCAAAAATTGCACTACCCTTGATGGTACGCCACTGAAGTTATTACTCACTATATAGATAAAATGGCTCAAGCTACTGTAAATGGCTCATTAAAACTGAAAAATGGTTAGGATCTTTTGGACTGTAGCCTAGCTTAGCTCAAAAGTTTGTAAGGCTTAGCAAATTTGCGCTGAGATTTTAAATACAGCATTGTTACAATGACTTATATAAAACACTGGTTCACTTTTGAATTATGATCAGACCAGGATTATGAAGTACAGCACATAGACCATTCACACTGTTTACAAGGAATACAGTAGGAGCTAATCGAAGAGATTTAAATATGAAAAAAGGGCGTATTTTGGCTAGTGCAGCTAAGGTTCACATTTGACCCACGTTACATTGAAACAGTATCCTCACTTTGTGTGGTTCTGGCTGTAAGCCCAAACCAGTGTGACTAGATCTGAGCCGTTCCCTAGTGGGCCTTCAGGTTTTTTCTGTAACCATGTCTCAGTGGCATAGCAAACTGTTTGTAACTTTTCGTTCCTTCATTCGTCTCCTGGCCTTTTATACTTTATATCTATTTATATTTTTTACATACTTACCGAAAATAAGTCATAACAGTAGTATCAGCAGTGTTTTTTTAAGTATCAGCATTTTGGTGTTATGCTGTTTGTAGATTCATGTCTTTGAGTAGTGGAAATGTTGCTGAGCCTGTTTCAGAAATTGCATTCTATTTCTGCTATGATTGAGCAATACTGAAAGAAATACATCTCTTCTTCTTATTCCCCACAACACAACAGTTCCAACACGGAGAAAATATTAGCTTTCCAGTCCTAAAAATAGTTTAAAAAAAATACTGTAGTATGTTCCTACTTTGCTGCAGTAAGAGCATCCACTCTTCTGAGAATGCTTTAGACTATGTTGGAACATTGCTGTGAGGATTTGAATGCACTCAGCCACAAAAGCATTAGTGAGGTCAGGTACTTATGTTGAATGATTCTGGATCACAAAAGTCACTCCAACTAAGGTATTCAATTGCTCCATCACACCAGAAAACACAATTTCTATGTTCCACAGCCCAGTGCTGGATACTTTGTGAAGATACTTAGGCTATTGTTAGCATATATTACCGAATATTAATACTTTAAATTCAAGACTGCAAAAAAAGGTAGGTTGCAGAAGGAATGGAGGCACATATCTGAAATAAATGAATGTGGTATGTCATACAGTTTAATCCAGATCTTACTTCTTTTCTTTTTTTAAGAAGTTAGTAAAATTTGGTAGTTTGAGCACACAATGTATGAATTTCCCAAGCACAATACTGCAGCATTTTGTTCTAAGTCAAGTTACAATTGGACAGACAGAATTTACGAACGGTGCTTAGTTACGCAAACTGAGCAAAGACAGCATTTCACATACAATCAGTGGCCCATCCACCCAGATATTTTATCCAACCAACAACAAGGAGGTTATGATGTGGTGTTTTCCAATATATAAATATAGATCTCTGTCTAATATGAGCATGATGCTGACCACAGAATGATACACAGCATGGAGCCAATAATACCTGACCACTGACAGAAAAAAAAAAAAAGCTTAAAAACTTTGACCACTGACAGAAATGTTTAAAATTATAGGGAGTGTGGGGCAGAATATTTTTAAAAAGTAGAAATGGCTGAATACTGAATACATGGTCCTTATATGTTTAGAAAACATTTAGAATACAACTCTGTTTCCAAAAAAAGTTGTGACACTGTTCAAAATGTAAATAAAAGTAGAATGCAATGATATGCAAATCATCATATGCCTCATTCAAAGACTGCAAGCAGGCCAGCTAGCCCTGTAACTCTTACTATAGAACCATGCTGTTGTACTACATGCAGAATGTGGTTTGACATTGTCTTGCTGAAGCAAGCACGGCCGTACCTGAAAAAGAGGGCATCTGGGTGGCAGCATATGTTGCCAAAACCTGTATGTATCGTTCAGCATTAATGGTGCCTTCACAGATGTGCAGGTCACCCATGCCATGTGCACCAATGCACCCCCATACACCACAAATGCAAGCTTTTGAACTGTGCGCTGATAACAAGCTGGGTAGTCTTCAGCCTGGAGGAAGTAGTGTCCTTGATTTCCAAAAAGAATTTTAAATTTTGATTTGTCGGACCACAGGACACTTTTCCACTTTGCCTCAGTCCATCTAAAATGAGTTTGTCCCCAGAGAAGGTAGTGGCATTTCTAGATCCTGTTTATGTGTTGTTTCTTCTTTGCATGGTAGAGTTTTAACTTGCATTTGTAGATGCAGCGATGAACTATGTTCACAGACAATAGTTTCTGGAAGTGTTCCTGAGCCCATGCTGTGATTTCCACTACAGACTTATCTGTTTAATGCAGTGCTCCCTGAGGGCTCAAAGATCACGGCCAGCCAATATTGATTTTCAGCCTTGCCCTTGCATACAGAGATTTCTCCGGATTCTCAGAATCTTTTAATGATATTATGTACCGTAGATGATGAAATCTCCAAGTTCTTTGTGATTTTACATTAAGAAAAGTTATTCTTGAATTGTTGCACTATTTGCCTGTATCTTTCAAAGTATTTTTAGCATTACCTAAAATAACCAGTCTTTTGTTGCCCCTGTCCCGACTTTTTTGAAATATGTTGCTAGCATCAATTTCAAAATTGCCATTTATTTTTCAAAAAAAAAAAAAAAAAAAGATTTCTCAGTTTCAACTTTTGATATGCTCATTGTACTATTTTCAATTACATATTTAGTTTAAACAATTTGCACTTCACTGCATTCTATTTCTATTTACATTTTGCACAGTGTCCAATTATTTGGAAATGGGGTTGTGTACTTAGAATACATACTGATAAGGCATATGGAAAAAAAACTCTGCTGTTGTAATTGTTGTTTAATGTACACTGTTCCTCACTGTTACTGGTTGAATTTTTTGTAATTTCTCTGTTAATATGTTTCATGAAAAAATTCAAATTACAAAATTCTCCACATTATTTTTATCTCTCATCACCTGCTTCAGTCCACTGATGATTCCATAATCATACTGCTATCTCATGAACTAAGTAAACAAATTATACACCATATCCCAATAACAACATTTTGTAAATTTGACTATAAAGTTAGCTATATGAAAGGCAGCTCAGTGATTTTCAGTTAATGACATTGACAATGTAATGACAGTGTAACTTGCTATGGAACACATACACAGGTCCAGTACAACACCAATGCTAAGCTTATCATTCATGAACATGTCCACTACTAAGGACACTGTTCAGTTCCATCATCTCTCAAGGGAGTTTAGTAGCACTCAGATTAGTATCTGATCATCACATTGTCATCACATCAGTCTACTCAGGTTTTAGGAAGAGCTTTTGTATTTGTAAAGAAGTCCTTCTTTTGAGGTCTTCTTTAGAGCACATCTTTGCACACCACTCTCTGTTTTGAAAATAGTTCATAAACAAGCACTGATGGTGTTTCTTTTAAAGATGGTATATTTTTAAAGGTAACTGTATTCTGAATAATTTTACATTATTTACAAAATGAATTCCTTACATTCTTTACAAAAATGTATTTTTTTTTCTTAATTTCTGAATACTGAATATGTATTCCGAATACATAAAAATCTGTAACATCCCAACCCTGATCATTAAGTTCCAAACAGAGGGTGGGAAGACTTTGTTGAGAGTGTGAGGCCCCGTTTGGCTCCCACATGGGACCAGGCCTTGAAAGGATTGCATGGCACAGACAACAATCTGAAGGGGTCTGCCCCCGTTTACACAATAATTTATGAATTACAGTACAGGTACAGTATTGTATGTACAGGAAGTTTTAGTTGTAGTTAATTTTCTGTAGTACCCTTACCTTAAGTACCTTAAGTGTTAACATCAATACATTTAATTAGCACTTAAATTACTTTGCTTAGGACCCCAAAACAGGTAAAAATCGACATGCCTACTGCTTATAGCAAATATTGAAAATGGACAGAAGGATTGATAGTTCCACCAGTGAGGATATAGTTTTGTAAGGAGATTCAGTGTTGTGCTGCATGACTCAGTGCAAACCCAGTCATCGTAATGGATGTCTGAGCCAAATAGCAGCATGCCATCAACATGGGAAAATACAGATATGATTCAGATATATTATACATTCATAATACATCTAATCCATAACATCTGCTCTATCCAATCACTGCCATCGGATACAGATTCATCCCTTCAACAGAATACCTGTGCTCACCGGTGTCTTCGCATTAGCGAGTGGTAAATTGAATTTTACCTTCCACTTTATTTCCCCCTGGATCTGATGAAATGCTAAAGCTACAATTGCAAGTTTGAGGGCCAAAACAAAAACAGAATTTGCAGTGATTTCATCATGGTGTCAAAGTCTGTCCTTTAAATGACAATAAAATTTGAAATGGCTTTCTACTGATCTCTTAACAGGAAATATATCACAGAGAACAATTAGTGGAGCTCAATATGTCCCGGGAGAACTGCTCAAAATTAATATTCAGCGCAAGTCCCTGACATTCAGTCAGTGCTGGAGGAATGTGCACGACTGCTTTTTTTGGCTTTTTTTCCATGAGTGCAGGCCTCAGAGTCTGAGCAAACAGTGCTATAAATAATGGGTGGAGAACTGGCCCAGTGTGCACAGGCTCTCCTACAGGACCTGTGGTGGCTTTTAAAGCACGATTTGAGCCACACGACTGAATCCTTTAAGTAGGCGCGGTAAAGCTAAATCAAATATTTTATTTATCAGCCTCTTGAATGCAGCAGAATGGAGAGTCATGGGGTCAAGATATATGGCATGTGTGTAGCACTGTGTCACCAACCGCCAGCGCTTCTCTTAGAGCAGCTTAGATATATGAGTTGGAGCCATTTCTCTGTAGCATAAAACGGTCACAAGAAAGAGCAGCGCAAAATTTTATCCGTGGCTGGTAGGGCTGGGCATTGAAAATAAATTTTTTAATGGTATAAACTAAATCATTTCAATACTACCTAGTGTCAAAAATTTTATATGTCATTCAGTACTAAATTTCAATAGATAAGTAGTCAGCCTTTTCAGCAGCAGTGATTCAATAACATAACAAAAGACTGGTCTGTATTTTTTTTTCATTTTTATTTTTTTGCAAAGATTATGTTATGATTTATTTAAACCCAATGTATTCATTTAGATTATGAATATACAAAATCATAATTTATAGGGTCATTTCTTATAATCCCTGACCTTCCTGACCTCCCCTATTCTGCAAAGAGGCCGTCCACACAGTCACACCTGACACCCCAGAGCTCTCACTACAATCCTCCCTCCTTTAAATTTGCTTGCTCCATCTGTCGGTCTAAGAATAAGTCGACCTATAAAGAACAGAATGAGGTGTAAACAAACAACATTTATCAGTCAATCAATATTTACTCTTCTACTGACAAACTTAAGCAGAGCACCTGAAAAATTATAGATAACACAATTAATAATTTTATCAGCTGCATCAGGCTCACTCAAACTGGCTCCCCCAGATTTCCCTTTATACATTTTTAAATATAAAATACTATTTATACTATAGCTTGACTGAATACTTGACGGTTATTATTTACTGAAAAATGTCCATATGTGCACCTATGAGGAGTGTGCCATCACGCCCACATATTGCCTGGACTGATCTCACACCCTTCTATGTGTCTGGACTGGTCTCCACAGAAGCTGCTGCTGCAAAGCGCAAGTCTCATTTTGTGCATGCACATTTGAACACGTGTACATGCAACGCGGTAATCTTTTCCAAGCTGCAGTTTGTTAACACGTTACTCGTTGCCGTTCATCAAATAAATAGTTGTATTTCACTCGCACTTAATTGATAATTAACACTGATTAATCTTTAGCTATTGTGATACATTGAGGAACTTAAGCTAATTTTGGGATATACATAGATGTCTACATAGGGCTTCATAAGTAATGTAGAAAAGCAAACAAAATTACAGTTGAATACTGCAAATAAATAGAAAATTACCCTTTTTAATGTTTACATATTATCTGCTTATTTCTCAGGATGAACAGATTTATTCTTAAAACAGAAAAATTAGAAATTTGAAAACACTTTGTGAAATGACATCTTTTTTTCACAGTGCAACCAATACAGGTACTGCATTGGTACATTAGTCAATACATCTTCATAGGTACAATAATGCTTTGAACATCCAAACGTGTACCATGACTGTGTTTTTTTCAGGGCGAGAGGTACATATTGGTACCTTTTCGTTCCCCAATATTTTAAAACAGAACAATAAAAATGCCTGAGACCAGAGTGTGCACAAACAATACAACTTAAAAAAATAACCGCAAGGGATTATATTCTAATGATGTTCCTAAACTAAAGATACTGAAGACGTACCTTGAGGGCACCATCCCAATGACAAGACAGGTACTGGCCCAGTGACGATTTAGTACCTCTTTTCTAAAAGTGTTAACTAACAGAACGTTTAAAATATTTTCCTGAAAACTTACAAGTTTGGAAATAAAACCTTGTGTTCCAACATCAACAATATAGTAATTTGTATTTAAAAGAAGATCAATGAATGTAGACGTCAAGCTATGCATATTGGTACTGAATCATTTTGAATTATACTCAGTGCTTGCTATGTAAGGGAGTGGCTTCAAAGCATGACTTTAATTCAGCTGTACTCACCAGTTCATTGTCTGTAACCATGTGGGTGTGACTCACCACCCAGGCGTTCACAGACCCACACTCAGAGTTTCATCCATCCATCAAAAGACCTGTGTGTGTATGTGAAAGCAGCAGATATAGTGGGTGACAAGACCTGTCTGGTTGGGAGGCACACCTGCCCGTGTGTGTGAGAGAGATCAAAGTTCTCTCTCCCTCTCCAGCTCATATTTTCAGCTCACATGTGTCATCCTCTCCTGCTCATTCTGGGGGATATAAAAATAAAAGTGAATCATCTTACAGTCCACGCACATACACTTAAGACATGGCACAATAGTGCTCTTTCAGTTAATGCTTGCTTTCCTCCCTCTCTTGCATATACATTGCAAAGTGATGATTTGCTGGTGAAGTCCATCTTGAAGTAAAGTGTACATTATCTCTGACCTTTGTGAATCACTGTGTGAGCCCTCTTGCTGAAAATAATACAGGGCCCAGGCTACCCTTATTGCTTCTGAGTCACTTGCTTTAATATAATTTCTGTCTTTCTCTGTATAAACTGTGCAAAAGTCAGAGACCGCTCTTCATTTGGTGAATGTCCTGTCAAAACAGCAATTAACTACAAGTTCTTCATTTCTATAAAGGAGAAAACATACATTTAACAAAAAAATGGCACAATCATCTCAACAATTAAATATAATATTACTTTTCCGGTATTTAGTGTGTCCATTCTTTGCCTTTATTACAGCTTACATTTTAAGCGACTTTCTTTCACTTATTCAAAGAAGTCTACAGGGATATTTTTCCAAACTTTCAAAGTTCAGTCTTAGAAGTTGGTTGCATTTTCTGCTTCTCATAGTTCAATTAACCCTAAACATATTCAGTGATGTTGAGGTCTTGACTCTGGAATGGTCAGTCCATTGTTCTGAAAACACCAGCAGCTTCTTTGTTTGATTTGCAAAAGTTCTGTTCTTTGTTTGTTTCCTTTTCTCAGTAATGGCTTCTTGACAGCTACACATCTTTTTAGAGTCATGGAGTTGAGTCTTCTCACAGGAAGGATGGACAGAAACACTGGTGGGTTTTTTTCAGATCTAAAGCAAGAGTGGAGCTTGATTTTCTCCTCTGTGTCAAAGATGAAAGCTTTAAGTACTGTTTATCTGATGGTGACAGTTTTTTCACAGCCATATAAACTGTTTTTTCACTTTTCTGTTGAAAACACCAGCTGTCCTTTACATAGCCTCGCAGGGCCAGACGTGATCTCATATTGAGAATGTCTGGGGACAACCATGAGAAATTTGGGGCTAAATGTGGGTGGGACTTATTAGGGCGGGAACAAACTGTGAAACTTCAAAACCAATCCAACGCCTCGTGAAGGAGAAGTCCAAAGTGGGGACAATGGTGCCTGTCATTGGTAGATTGATGTATAGTGAGGGGAAACATGTATTCAGATATTTCAAATATCAAGTGGATATATGCACTGGAAGTAGCCACTTCAAACACACATCATGTCTTTTAAATAAACTAAAAAGTATGTATTCATTAGCATAAATAAAGGTATGTTTGAAAAACAAAACTGATTGGGGAAAAAAAGTATTCAGACACTCAAATCAATAGCATTAATATTTTGTTGCAAAGCAGTTGGCAATTAAAGCTTTGACATGTCTATGACTAGAAGCAATTAGCTTTTTGCAGGATTGTAGTTCAGCTGAATTGTTGCTAAAGAGTTCTATTTTTCTTTTGTCATCCAAACCAATTTTTTGCAGCATTAATATGTAGAACTTATTTTTATTTTTAACCTTTACACATACCCCCTAATTTCCAAAAAAAAGTTGAGATACTGTGCAATATGTAAATAAAAACAGAATGCAATGATGAATGCAATGAAAATCATTGAAACCCTATATTTAATTGAAAATAGCCAGCAACATATTCAAAAATGTTGGGATGTTGATTGGGTATAAACAGAGCATCAGAGAGGCTGAGGGGGTTCACCACTCTGTGAAAGGCTGCGTGGGCAAATAATGAAACAAACCAAGAATAACATTTCTCAACATAAAATATCAAAAAAAATAGGGATTTCATCATCTACAGTACATAATACCATTTAAAAGACTCAGAGAATCTAGAGAAGTCTCTGTATTCAAGGGACAAGGCAGAAAACCAATACTGGCTGGCCATAATCTTCAGGTCTTCAGGTGGCACTGCATTAAAAAACAGATAAGTCTGTAGTGGAAATCACTGCATGGACTCAAGAACATTTCTGAAAAACACTGTCTGTGAACACAGTTCACTGCTGCATCCACAACATCCACTGCAAGTAAAAACTCTTCAATGCAAAGAAGAAACCATATATATAAATAT
>JAILXH010036497.1:0-16554 GCA_023558415.1 Piaractus mesopotamicus
GTATGAAACAAAAGCACAGTGTAATGTGTCTTTAAATTGAACATGAAATAGTTGCAGCACTTGTTTATATCAATGTACATGTAAAGTAAGTACATCCACCTTTTTACTGCACTGTCATGCACACAAATTGGTATTATTGAAATTTTCTATTGTTCTTCTTATTTTTGCAATTACAGATTATGTTGATAATAGTTTTGGTTAATTAGGCACATATCCAGCATTTATGCCCAAATTTACATGCATTCCTACCAGATATGAGTACAGATATGCCAAGATGAACGTGATGAATAACAAAACCGTCAGTGAATTTGTGTGCACTCATCTTACGGTCAGATGTGACCATAAGCATCTTTAATGAAACAAGAACCAATGTGAGAAAAGTGAAGCAACTGAATATATGGAGGTGACAGAAAGTTAATTAACAGATAATTAGCGGGATTAACACATAAGTGCTAGTAAGTTATCACATTACTTCTTTATATGAATGTAATAAGCAGCAGTTAGTACACAGATAATGAGTAAGTAAGCCACAAACTAACGACAAACTAACTTATCAACTAACAGTGTACTTAATTACTAATTGATGAGTGCTTAATCAATTACTAAGTAATAGCTAATGCTTAATAAAGAGTTAACTAATAACTAAATAATGAGAAACTAATAGTTGATTATAATATAATTAATGATTGGTTAGCGACCCTTAATGTAAAGTGTTACCTGCGAATGCGTGGCTACGGGCGTGACACAAATGGTTACCGTGCCACACATCAACAATCTGATTGGACGTCACTCAACTGTTTTGTTCACTTGTTTGTCCAGAAAGACAGAGAGTAGAGAAATCAGGGTGGGCTTTAGTGATATGTCGGTTAAATGTGTATATTATTATATGTTATGGCTTGTCATGACAAGTTCCTTTTGATGTAAATGATCAAAAAACTTAAACGTAAATGCAATTGACTCTAAAGCAAATCATTTTGCTTGATGTCACAATTCACATTACATATATTCTTCTTAAAATTTCGGCACCCCCAACTTAAAACACCTTCCCGTGTCCCTGCATTGGTTTTATCTGTACTCTAAAAATGTGAGAATAGTGGAAAGCAACATTATTCCAAATGATGAAAAATGGGAGGACACACAAGTAGTTGTCAGTAGCTTAAGTCTAAGGTGAGCAAATTAGCGTGGATTGATTTTTACTGTTGCATCTTAGCTGACTAAATTGATCAGCACCAAAACATATGTTCTATGTTATTAATCATGTCCATCTATGATGTGTGCATTGGACACTATAGCAACAGTTTGCATTTCATGGGTAAGTATTTTTGTCTGTAGATGACTATTTGCTAAACCCCAAAAAACTCAAGAGTTGAAAAAAGACAGTGTAAATTTTGCTCAAGTAAATTTGCTATAACAAAATCCACTGACACAGCCACCGAACAACTACAAATACTCTGCTGCTGTCTCTTGGTTGGCTGCTACAACTCTTAATGCTCTCCTGCCAGGTGAATTTTTTTATCTCTGTATTCTGGCTCAAACATGTTTGGTTGGACTGCAGGAAGCTGCTGTCGTCCAGACATTCGCTAGGTTGTTTGCAACTTGTCTCTGTGTGTGTGTGTGTGTATTTGTCTGTGAGCCTTTTACAATGTTTTGTTTTTTTTTGAAAATCCCACCCCTGTCTGGGCTGGACACAGTAACACCTATTGCTCTGCATCAAGTAGTTTGAAACTGAACTGTTTTAACTCTTGATTATATCACCAAGAGTCAAATTTTGACCAAAGAAAAGACTATTTATGGAAACCCAGGGTGCATTAAAATCATTTTTAGCCCTACTCTGAACTGAAATTTATTAGAGAGAAAGAAATTAAGGCTGCTGAAACTAGATGTTCAGTGGAAATCTCAGAGAACATTCAATCACAGAGAGTGAGAGTGAGAACAGGGGTAAGTGCAGAGGTTGGGGGGGGGGGGTAGGTTTTTGCAGTCAACTCAGTTCTTACTGCTGCTGGAAATCAACAAAAAATATAAACTGACAATTGCTTCACTGATGAAGTATCTTCTTTGTAAACTATTAAAAACATCCTGAGAGATATGCTATAAAAAAAACAATAAATGGGTTTCAAATTAAAACTCTAAGGTAAAATATTTCATCAATTTAGATGTACTAGTTGAACAGCATTTAACAGACCGTTTAGTACCGTTTAGTTTAGGAAGACAGAAAACACACACTCCTTCTATGTTAGCTTTATACATGAACCACACGGAAAAGCCGAACTTCAATCATCCCTGCATGCTGTTGCTAGCCACACCAAGGCAAGGAACAAATCAAATCCTCTTAACATATAGCAAAGGTGCTTCCTACATGACCATCAAGCAAACTAAAATACAAACACATATGAATGCAAACACATACCAGAGTTTTACAATTTTGTTCAATTTCCAATTCAGACTGCAGAGTGCAATACAGCGGCCATAAACAGCAACATTGATACCCATTTTTTTTTAGACTATGCCTTCTTCTACATTTAGTTCACATTCATTTTAAATATTCACCTCAGGCTGTTGAAGGCAACACTGCTGCTGTAGGCTGAAAGTGGATGTGGGTGACACCCTAAGGGTGGCCGGTGCTGCACTGGCTGACTGTGGTTCTGTTGAGTGGGTAACACAGGCGAGGTTGGATGGTGGTATAATCCTGGAGTCGGGGGAAGTCGATGGTGAGTAGGAGTCTCAGACAGGTGCTGTGGCCGGGTAGGAGCAGCCTGTGAGAGCTGGTGCCCAGGTGCAGAAGGCAGGTTAGCAGAAAGAGTTGACCGCCTGTGTTGACGCTCTGGTTGTGAGAGCTGAGTCTGGACAGGGCTGACAGGTGTGCGTAAAGGTAAGAAAAGGGCTTGGCTGACTGGACTTGGTTGGAGGCGTTGAGGGTGATGTGGCTTGGGCTGGGCAGAAGGCACCACAGAAGAAGCGGCAGCCAGGGAGCCCTCCTGATTCTTCTCCTGGCTACGTTCTAGGCCTGACACTTTAGGTGCAACCAGTCCTTGCAGCTCCTGGCTTGCATTTGTGGTGAGCCTGTCAACACTGAAATCTGGAACTGAGAGTGAGAAAGAGAGAGAGAGAGAGAGAAAGAGAGAGAAAGAGAGAGAAAGAGAGAGAGAGAGAGAGAGAGAGGAGCTGTGAACAGAGACATTTGCATTAAATGAAGAAGCAAAAAAAGGCACCCAAGGGGCCACCTGGAAAATTTCATGCATGGACCTAGGGCTGGGCGATAAAACGATAACGATAATTATTACAATATAACTTTCCTCGACAGAACTATAAGAAGTGTTCCATAAATGTTCAATATAATAGAGCATTCTCACACTTCTACGTTTAGCGACAGCCCTGGTGGTGTTTTCTACTGCAAGGAAAGTGACACTACTCTGCTGTCGCCAGGAGAGGGTGCACTTCCGAGATTTTGACATGATTAGAGAGAGAGGGGGCGAAGAGTAAAATGAGCCGCCAAATATACTTCAGCAACGTCTGAAACATGGAGTTATATATTGCCTGTCTGAGTGGAGCGATCAGCGATCTGTTGTGACCAAGTGATGAGATAAGTGGCATAGCTGTACTGTCCTAAAGAGAATTCACCTCATTCCTAACATCCTAACAAGCTCCTTAGAGAAGCGTCTGCTCCTCACTGTTACTGCGCTCAGTCATATTTTAGTATTAGTGCATTCCCAAGCAACGAAAGTGAAAGAAAGAAGTGGGTTCATGCAAGTTACAGCCCTGCTTTAAACGAAAGTAAACTGAGAATATTGTGTGACATTGGACAGTGGGAGAACGCTATCTTTCCAGGCTAGCTGTTTTCAGCAGCTGGCTAACGTGAAGCAGCGCTCCGTCACTCGCACAGCATGGCAAATTGATGTTACTGTAGATCAACCAAGACAAAAAAGCACTAATTTCAGTTTAAACATACCTGAAAAGAGGACTGTGTTTGTCTAGTGTTAGATATATTGTGGTTTACCCCTCAAACTACTATAGATAAATCCAGACGTCTGCTAGCTGGTGTCTGAATACTGTGATATGCTCTGACATGGATGTGGTAGGAAACCGGAAACTTGTAACTGGATAGCCTAGCACTTGTCACCAAACAGCTAAAAATAATCTGTTTTCTTTCTTCAATTACAAATATTACAAATTTTGCGGCCGTGCTTTTCCAGCTGGTAAAAACAGCTCACCAGAAACTTTCTCCCATCACCCCATGACAGATTTGTGAATTGTTTCACTGTTTGGCAAGTGTTGTCATGTTCTGTCCATAGAGGATAGTGTGAAACAGCAATTAACCACACAGCAAAAATCGGCCTTCAAACTTGAAAGAAATAATGATTTGACATTTATCACGATATGTACCGATATCGACTGAATTTTGTTTATCGTGATATCGTTTGGCCATATCACCCAGCTGTACATGGACCTTGGCCTCACCTAATTTACCTCAGCAGAAATTGTCACAACATTCAAATCTGCTAAAGTGTTCACATCTATGGTCTTTATTTATAGCTCCATTACTCCAACTCTTATTCAACATGCAGCAAGCTGTGAATATGAATATATGCAATATGGCTGCATATCACAGTGTTTCCTCTAGGATTATTTTCAGCAGCAGTGGCAGGCAAGACTAAGACTAGACTAAGTAAGACAAAATATTGCCAGTATTTTAAAAGTACATTAGGAAAAGCTATTATGCGATACTATATGATAGTATATTATTAAACACAGTGTGTGTGTTATCCCTCATTATTTTATTATTGTTATTTATTTATTTGTTTTTTCTTTCTCTTTCCTTTTTTTTTAAACATTTTATTCTAGTCTATAATTATTTATGTTTTTTTTTTTAAAAATTAGTATAGTTAATGTATTCTCTGTTTAATATAAAGGCAGTTCACCTGTTCACTTCGATAAAAAAAAAAAAAAAATATATATATATATATATATATATATAAGATATTTATTGCTACTGTGGGTTAAACCAGTAGGTTTTTGTGTCTGATGAGCAGGAATGGAAAACCTAACAGTTGAAGCATTACATGACAAATGGCAATTTGTCTTCTGCACAAGATCTTTTCTTCTCAGTTGATTACATGCCAGCTTGTTGAAACATCATTCAGCTACAGTTTTACTTATTATCTTTTAAAATATCTTTTAAATAACAACTGCAAGCAAATTTTCTATATAGCCCCACATACTGTGGTATTTGTTTTGCCAAGACTGGAAATATAATTATGTGCTTCAGAAGCCAATGGGAGTGGCAAGCTGGAAATGTACAAATGGCTTATACTTACTTTGACTGATCACTAGTCTCTAGACTTGAGTCACTAGACTTGAGACTAGTATTGTGGCAAACATCTGCCACACAGCACAGGGAAAGGCATATATGCATATACATCTTGAGCTGGTAGAAATATCTTTCTGTCTTGTTTTCAAGGTTGAACAACATGCTTACTGAATTTAGAAAGTTAGAATACTTCTTTTGATCCACAAATGTCCACTAACTCCACTAACTGGCATTTCTAGCAAAGCATTTAACAGACAAGAACAATTCAGCTCAGCATCAAATCAAGCCATTTATAGACCAAAAGTAGTCATCAATTATCCTTTCTTTAGATTTAGTGAGTAAGAGGCCTGAGCATTTTATGATGAACAACCAATGGCCTGTCTGTAGACTGACATGTTTTTTTACACATATGCACACACACTTATACAAAGAAAGATGATTCTGCACTGTGCCCTCCTGTGATGTGACCTTCTTATGGAGCCTCCAGATGGAAGCATCCAAAGCCAAATAATGCAGAATTGTCACTGCTTCTCTTCCTTCTCTTTTCCCACTGCATGCAAAATGCGCTACAATGATTTTAAGAGAGATACTGGACAAAAATGTGGGCAATTCTAACCATAGTGAAGAATCCAGGGCCAGGGGTGGCATCTCCAAAAACGGTGGGGCAAAACATATTGTTTAAAAAACAAAAAAAAACAAAAAACAAAAAAACCCAGAAAAAAACAGCTGGCTGAGTGACGCAATGCAATTAGGCCACTAATTAAAACTGCTGATGGTTGCTGATGCTTGGCCAAAAATTTGCTCCACAATCCATAATCAAACGCATATCATTATTTTATTGCTTGTCTTTCGTTATTTACAGCAGCTCATAGTGCAGGAACCAGCATTTGCATCCCTGCAAAACTTCTGATCAATAAACACTCACATGTGTGAGCGTTTGTAAAAAGTGAAATGTTAAAGCAGCAGATTGTGTGGACAATACAGAGAAAATGTGCAGAGGAGAAAAACGTGCTCTGGTGCTGAATTCCCTTGTGATCTTGAGTTTCGCACGTCAAAACTCAACTACAGAAAAAGTTTGATGGGTTCGCACCAACCAAGGCAGGTCTGAAAATGCCTCCCAACTGAAATGGAGAGTCTGATAGGCTCTGCTGCTGAGTTTTACTCTGCCTGTTCATGCTGATCAGTGCTTCATGCAGTTCAGGGAAAGCGGAGGTTTTTATGTGTGCATCAATACTATCACTAACCTTGATTATTAATAAGACATGTTGCCACCTCCTCTTCATAATTATTTAACACATTCATTTAATGTATTCATTCAATAATTGAATGTCTTCAAATGGCTGTTGTTTATTGCAATTTCTTTGTTGCGTTGTTGTCTTTACCAAGGCATAAATAAGTCAGTGGGTTTGAGATGTGTCCATGTCCATGAGATGTATTTAAAATGTGTAAATTAATTTTAAAACCTTGCAATCCCACAAAATGTTCAAAATTTGAGTTTTTGAGAATTGAAAAAAGAACTGACATTGATGGACAGTGAGAAAGAGAGAAAGAGAGAGAGAGCCCTTTCTGAGATGTTTAAGACAGATGTGAGAAATTAAATTTGCTTGAAAATACTTATATACTTATTATATACTAATACTTATTATATACTAATACTTATTATACTAATAATTAAGAAGCTTTATCAAACATAGTTCAGTTTAATAAGAAGCATGAGCTAAAAGCAAGTGATACAAGAACAGATAACTCATGACACACAAACACATGCACACAAACACCTGTTCTTCCACGTTCTCTTGGTATATTTTAAAGAGCTTAAACATCAAAGCAATGGCTTTACAGTATAGGTCTGTGGATGAAATGAGCTGTAAGGGAGAAGGCGGGAGAGAGATAAAAAGATGTGATGCTCATAAAAAGCCCACCCCAGGAGGTGTTAATAGACTCCTCTCAAGTTTTTTTTTTGACCCAGCTGACAAAAAGATTACACATCAGCTGCTTTTTGTCTCTTATGTGTCACCTGCTTTTGTTGATGTGTTGATTGTGGAAAAGCAGAAAGCAATGGCGTTAGCTGTAGTAAAATAAATTATAATGAACACTATGTTGCGCTCAGACACAAGACAGGGAAAAAAACAGAACGACAGACCAACAGATTTGTTCAATTTTTATTTGTATTTGAGTTTCTTCTTTCTCCCTAACTGACAGCATAACATCATAAGTTTATTTTCAGGGACCCCCAGAATTTAGATTTTGAGACGTTGACGGGGTCCAAGAGGATTATTAGGAAGTCCTGGGCCCCCAGGACTCCCTGTATTTCGCACCTTGATGTATTTTCATGCTCTCTGTGATAATTGCAATGTAGAATCGTCAGTGCTTCAAATGTCATGAGATGACAAACCACATGGGGGGAAAGTACAGGAAATTCCATGATTTTTCAAGCACTTTTCATTTTCCATGACTTTTCCAGGATTTTCATGACTGTATGAACCCTGTAAAATCACCGATTCAGAGCTTATGAAGAGATAACATGCATACACATACCAAAAGAGCATCAGAAACTCCTTTTAGACACCTTTGGTCTGTACTGCGTTCATGCTTTAAACAAACTGCACCAGAGTTCATTTTGAAGCAAACTGAGACTGACCTTCTCAGGGGGTCTCAGTTTGCTTATATGATGCACACCAGAGGTCGGATGGCAGCATTTACACTTGCTCTAACAAACCACAGTAACAGAGCAATCATTCGTTTTAATTTAACCAAACCTACCAAATCTGAACACATCAGGTCGGATTTCCCAAGTAATTTTTGTGCCACATTATACATCTTTATGCATTTAGATCACATGCACAGTGTAATGTCTGCCCCATATAGTCTAGGGCATCTGTTTGTTTTATAAGTCTGTGCATATAGATCTAAAACGTCATGTATAGATACATTGTCATTGCGCATGTATAAGAAGAATGTTCTAGAAAAAACTCCTGAAGTTGTGCTCCAGGCAGCTCCTGTTCAGCTGTATTGTGTAAAAGTAGGTTGTTACACCTTTCCCTTGGAAATTATTTGTCCGTAAGTCAAGCATGGTGTGATACACAGCCACGGTTAGCATGGTTCACAACTCCAAAAATGTAACACTTTCCTTTTCTGCAGCTAATGTTTCTTCAATGTGTTTCATGAATCTGGTCTGATCCTTCCAATGGTCAGGCTCAATAAAAACACTTGCGGCCAGCTATACACATAAACTCATAACATAAACTTAAAACACCAAAAAGACACCAGCTGGAGTAACAGACTCAGTGAAGCCAAGAGAGTAGGATCATTTGACTATAAACACTACTGCTCTCTTTGACTCATATCTTATTCAGTACTGCTAATAAAGAACTACTTATACTGTAGCGGCCTCAAACTCTAAGATCTCTCAAAAACATACATGCTGCACATGGATCTGATATGTTTACATTTAATTAGAGTTGGCAATGTTGTCATAAAGATATAAAAAAAACACATTTTGAAACAAATCATCTTTCTAAATAAAGTGGCACATGGCACAGACCATTATAGAGATATGAAAGTGCATCAGTTCCTCTGTAAGGCTTAGATGTTGTTAAAATGCAGCAGAACTTGATATTCTTGATTCACTACCTGTGGCGAATGTGTTTTATCTCAGCAGATCATACCTTTGAACAAGGTATGTGTGCTGATGCTTAAGGCAATTAAGAATTAGAGGCACAGTAATGATTAAGATGCCAAGGGGTTTCAGGTTTTAGTTCTGCTGGATGAGTGCTTTGTCTCTCTGCAACCATATGATTCACTTCTTTTGTATTCAATATATGCATGAAATTGATTGGCTGTAATCAGCACTGTGACTGATGTGGTTCATGCAGTGACATGACTGGATAAATGTGTTCACTGTGTATCCAGCTCAGATTTTACATGTCATTCCAATACATGGAAAAGGGCATTTAGTCGTTAACACATTTTCAATGTCAAAGGCATACAGTCTCCCATCATGAATATCAGCAAATATAGACAATCTACACTCTTCTTAAACAGCCAGCAACCAGCTGACAGAGCCTTTGCTGTTTCCTTACCAAAGATCATGTTTCATTCACTGAGGTTTAGCAGCACACATGCCACGTGCATGGGTGGGTGTGCTGTGTCCAATTCGCTGACAACAAACGCAACTGAGGTCTAGAATATCTCTCACAAATGTAATGGTGATAAAATGGAACATTTCACAGTTCATTAGCCCTTGTTTATATGAAAGTGCATGCTAATTGTTCCCTGCAGTACAATAATTCACTGCAGTGACCACTGGATGAATCAGGACAAATCTAGACACAGCAGTCTATTTTCAGGCATTTTGAGTTTTATTCCTGCCCATCTTTCCCTGTGAACAGTGCACCACAGAGAAAGATAAGTACAAGAAAAGCAATGTAAAAGAGAAGGTAAAGAAGTAAGAAGTGTAACTCTTGCTCTGGTCAAAGGCTCCAGAATTATCTTAATCTTCTTAATTAATTTTCTTAATCTACCTATTCCAAGTGTTCAAGAAACAAATGAGGAAAAGAGTAAAATAAAAGGATATCCACAGGGGAAACAATTCCACTTCTACAGTCGGGCACACTGTGTCAAGTTTAGTTCACATTTAAACCCTGAATCAAACTGTGAATTAGTTCAGTGTGCTGAAAATAACACTGTTGGGATATACTGCGAGACAATTACTGGAAACTAAAGGCATCAAATTTTGGATCAAAACGGAAATTACATCAAAACAAGCATTTAATTTATTGACCAGGCTGCAATGTCTTGATTTCATTTTCAATTGGTCAAGCACATCATCTACAGCTATACATCCCAATGAGTCTCTCATAACAGCAAGATAGTTCAATCAATCTTGAACCACTGTAGTGGCTACTGAAGTAACCCTGTGCTTGTCCCTCATTCAGTAGCGTTCTCAGGCATGATCAGTGAAAACGGCAGTTTTTTATCACAGGTGTAATTTACACTGGAGACATGTACCAACCAAGTTTTGACATACCCAATGTTTGATATCTGATATACAGCTTGATGCAGAAATCTGTTCAAATGCTTTCTAGAAACATCAATAAGACCATGAAAAGAAAGTGTCTTCAGTCAGTTATCCACCCCCAATAGAGAAAGTAGTTAAATGCTGCATGTTTTTGGGTGAGGGAGTGCTACCTGAGATATTAAGACACGTAAAGACTTAATATGGGATACAATCCTTTATATTTGGAAACAACTGCATTGTATGCAGTAACCCGGCCGTGCTCAGAGACCAGGTGGGCCCACCACCCGCAAGGTCCAGCATGGGGGAGTGGTGCAGTGCCGTATAGGCAGTGGTAGATGGCGGGGAGGCCCTTGGCGGCCTAGGCCCCTGCGGCAGAAACTAGCTCTTGGTACGTGGAATGTAACCTCACTGGGGGGAAGGAGCCGGAGCTTGTGCGGGAGGTTGAGACATACCAATTAGATATAGTTGGGCTCACCTCCACCCACAGTGTCGGATAGGGGTTGGTCCCTCTCCTACTCAGGGGTTGCAAAGGGTGAGAGGCGCTGGGCGGGTGTGGGGATACTCACGAGTCCCCGGCTGGCAGCCGTGCAGCTGGAGTTTGTCTCAGTGGACGAGAGGGTTGTCTCAATGTGAATTAAAATTACAGAGAGGAAAACTCTGACTGGTCGGAGATCGGACAACAGGTCGGAGTATTTAGCCTTCTTGGAGCGAGTGGGCGGGGTTCTGGAAAGGGCCCCACCTACAGACTCCATAGTCTTACTGGGAGATTTCAATGCTCATGTTGGCAATGACCGGGAGACCTGGAGAGGCGTGATTGGGAAGAACTGCCTGCCCAATCTAAACCCGAATGGTGAATTGTTATTGGACTTCTGTGCCAGGCATGGATTGTCTATAACGAACACCAAGTTTGAACACAAGGATGTTCATAAGTGTACATGGTACCAGAGCTTCTTGGGTCAAAGGTCAGTGATCGACTTTTTTTGTCGTTTCATCTGACTTGGGACCATATGTTCTAGACACTCGGGTGAAGAGAGGTGCTGAGCTGTCAACTGATCACCATCTGGTGGTGAGTTGGATCAGATGGCAGGGAAGACAGATGGTCAGACCCGGTAGGCCCAAGTGAATAGCGAGGGTGTGCTGGGAACGACCGTCGGAGGCCCCTGTTCAGGATGATTTTAACTCCCACCTCCGGGAGAGCTTTTCTCATGTCCTGGAGGAGATAGGGGACATGGAGTCTGAATGGACCCTGTTCAAAAGCTCCACTGTGGAAGCTGCCAGGTGTAGCTGTGGCCAAAAGCTTGTGGGTGCCTGTCAGGGCAGTAACCCAAGAACCCCCTGGTGGACACCAGGGGTGAGGGAGGCCGTCAAGCTGAAGAAAGAGGCCTTTAGGGACTGGATGGCCCGAAGGACTCCCGATTCAGTAGATAGGTACCAACAGGCAAAAAAGGTGGCAGCCGCAACGGTGGCAGAAGCAAAATCCAGGGCGTGGGAGGAGTTTGGTGAGGCCATCGAAAAAGACTTTCGGTCGGCCTTGAGGAGGCTTTGCCCAAGCTGTATTCGGCAGGGGTGGAGAAACTCTGACTTCAAATGAGGATATTGCCGGTCGGTGGAAGGAGCACTTTGAGGAACTCCTTAATCCAGGAGACATGCCTCCCTCACAGGAGTCAGGGCCAGAGGCTTCTGGTGTGTCAAGCTCCATTTCCCTGGTGGAGGTCACTGAGGTAGTTGGTAAGCTCTTCAGTGGCAAGGCACCGGGGGTGGATGAGATTTGTCTGGAGATGCTTAAGGCTCTGGATATTGTGGAGAAGGCTTATGACCATGTTCCCCGAGACATCTTGTGGGAGATCCTCCAGGAGTATGGGGTGCCGGGGCTACTACTCCGGGCCATTCAATCTCTGTACTCCCGGAGTGAAAGCTGTGTTCGCATACACGGCATTAAGTCAGGTTCTTTCAGTGTTAGCGTTGGGTTCAGTGTTAGCGTTGGGTTAGGAATATAACTCTTCCACCATTTAAGGTGGAACACAATGGTGCGTACACACTAGACAACGCAAACACGAAGTGGTAGACGCATATACATGCAGATCTTGTCCGTCTAGAAGGCGTGTACACAGCTGGAGCGGGGCGGAGTTTGTACAATTCGAAATCCAGCGGTAAACAAAACATTTGGACCAGGAACAAAGAAATACGGGCCATAGAAAGAAAATTTTGGTGATAGCCATGTACAGAGCCAAGCAGACAACAGCCACGAAGGCAAAAAAGTCACATAGAACGGGAAAAGAGTACATAGCATCGCTACTGTCCTCCATCTTGGATTTTCATCTGTCTTCTGCCTGTACATTTCTATTGGTTGATGTGCCTCGACGTCAGAATGCATTGCACTTTTATGACGTTCGATGACGCGTCTTTTCACTGCATACAGGCACGTTTCTAGTCTGACAGAGCTAACGCAGCAACCTAACTGAAATACACTGGAGGACTGCGTTCTGACGTTGCGTCAGCTTCTGTGTAGGCACCCTAACATTCAAACAAGAAGCTGGTCAATAAGAACAGACCGAGTTCTGGCCGAGTTCATTGCTAATTTAAACATGGTGTGGAATAGATACAAACAGTCAAAAATGGAAAGCAATCAGATAAACTGTTCAAACATAATGGTAATGCGAATCTATAAACATGTACGTTGAGTGGATGAGTTCCTTCTCTGAGAAACCTACTAATCCACTTGCACTTGAAAGCACAACTAAGCCAACTTCAGCTGCATACATTACCACAACTACCAACTTGCGGACTGCAGTGAGTGGGGCTTAAGCCCTCTAAGCTCACCCCTTGCACCACCCTCATCAGCATCCAGTGTTGTGTCAGTTAGCTGCAGTTTTAGCTCACATCTGAAGGGCTAGCCTGTTTCTTCCAACATAAAAACTACTGATTTCCCTTGGCATTCTTTGAATAATAAAAAACATATTTTTAAATGTAGATTATTCCTCTGCTGGCTGTTAAACTGTTGTGCTACTGATTTTTGTAACTTCTTAACACCAAGTCAATCATCTGAAAGTCTTCAGCTCCAGCCCTTCGTTAATTTCGGCCAGAGTACCCTTTTATTTGGGCTGTGTTTCATGTATTTTCCTTCCCCATGATTCTGATTTCCTTCCCCAGTTCTGACCCCATGAAATCTGTTGATTAATTCTTGCAAAGGCTCAAATGTCAGAAATAGTTGGAATACACATTCCTAGTATGAATGATGTTTTATGTAAACAGTAGAGTTTTTTATTTAAGCTGCATTATGTTAAATAAGCAAGATAATTTAATGATTGCCAGATTTCAGTACAGCAAGCACCCCTGCTATAAAATCCAAGACCCTGATACTACAAACTTCCTATGTCTCATTCAAATACCCAATTAAGGCTGAAAATTTGGGAAATTAGCAGCCTCTCTGGTAGAAATATTTAACTGCACAAAATGTGCAGAAAAACAATTAGTAACGTGAGTTGTGCTGTGGTCCCCTTCTCTGAGCGGATTAATCTGAACAGCTCTTTTTCATAACAGAAGGGAAAAATATGCATATGTTACCTGCTTCACCACAGACAACTGATAGCTAACTAGCATTATTATTAATATGGCAACTGGATAGCACATGTCTATTAGTTATGTAAGCCTAGGCATTGTTAGCCATGTATATTTTATATTGTTTGCGTTTAAGAAAGGAGACAGATGGTAGAACTGGAAATTATCTGCGAATAATGGCTAGCCTGGTTTATCAAACAATAGCTGACAAACTCTGAAGCAATAAAGACGTTAGCAAAGTAATCAGTTAGTATTAGCAAATTAGCCAGACACTGTTAGCTATACAGCTTAAACCACTTCACAATTACAAGTTTTCCAAACAGAACAAACTCTGAAGCAAAAAAGGCATTGTTAACCAAGTAATCAGCCAATATTAGCGAATTAGCCAGCTATTGCTACCTTTGCAGCTAAAACAGCTTCGTTTATGAGGATACATGATGTTACAAAAGCAACATTAAATCCACAACAGTAATAGTGTGTCTGGTTATTTATGTAGCTAGCTAGCAAACAACTACCATAACAATAAAAAAAATCAGCATCATTCCTGGATCCATTCAGATCATGGATTTCTTGCCACTTCTAAAAAGCCAAGTCCATGCCGAGTCTGGTCTTAGCTCGAGTCCTGTTGCTCTTCCTTTGTGGAAATGTTCTACCATAGCGCATATTTTAAAAAAGCTCCCTATCTAAAACCTCTAGGTAGATATTTTGATAGCCTACATCATCCAAAAAAAAAAAAAAAAAAAATGCACCACATTTGTTTTCAATGAGAAGTATCAGTTCTGCCGCAGGTTGCATAATAGGTCAGGCGCCTGAGTCAAAAAGTTGAGCAGAGCTGAACTTAATGCAAATGAATCTGGCTGATGCAATGCATCTACCTCATAGATATAAATGCATAGATGCCGTGTTGCCTGTTGTTTTTTATCTGAGGTGATACGCCTGTGTGTCCGCTATGCTGGAGTGGTCAAGATCCCATTGTAAACAAATACACGTGTATTAAGAGTTCATGATTAAATCGGCCATAACGTCCTTATTACTCAACCGATTTTCATCAAATGTATTTTGTTATAATCCTCAGACATAGACCAATCTACGTTGCATGAACTTCTTTCGATAGCTTGATAGCAAATCCATCAATGTGTGATTCACTTTTAATCTTAACGCACGTAAAAATAATATTAATAAACTCCCCAAAGCACATTAATAAACTCCCCAATGTACAGTAAGAATGACAAGACTGAAGATCTTTGTGCTTCACCAGATGGCCATATCCACACATAAATATTACACAAATATGAGTGTGGATCGCTGCATTCTCTCCGTTATATAATCCTAACCCACTTTATGAGTGTAATATTCTTGAAATAGTTCCGCTTTTCAAACGTTCCCGCGTGACAAGGAATGCCAGTGCGAAAAGCTAATATGTTCAAACAACTGTTTGCAACTGTGATTGAGAACGATCAGTTGGGGGTTAATAAACCGAAATGACTGAGGTTGACCCCAAGTGGTAATCAACGACCTAAATCATAACTTTTCAATGTTTAACCTTCTTAACGTTTTGGAAAATATTAGCTTAATCATGCATACTAAGTTGACTTTCTGATCACACGCGGCCAGCTGAAAGGTGGGGCTGCGTTCACGTCTGTCAACGCGCCAAGCAGTATAAATGCCGCATCAGGCACCAGAATGTAACTGCTGCACCATTTAAGATGGAAAGAAAAAAAATTAACAAGAAGGTGGTGAATGTCCTCATCAGAAAATGTTGCCAGCATTAAACAAATAATTCAAATTTTTTTGATAGCCTAAATTACCTCATGATGGGATAAGTAGTAATATTAAGCTGTGTTTGAATTATTGAATTAAAGTTAAAACACAATAAAATGTTTAAAACTGAGCTACTAAACTGAGTTAATAATAATAATGATAATAATAATAATAATTCAAGGGACATATTTCATTTAGATGCCAGTTCTTGCCAGTTTTGAGCCAAGTCCCTACTAGAAACAAAAATATCGATGCCATTGGAACACTGAAAAGTGCTAGCTTAGCATCTGAGAAATGCCTTATAACCAAAGGCGAAAGGCAGGGGATTAATGTATATTATTTAGGTTCACAGGTTTCCCAGTGTGTGCACAATAGTGCTGTAAAAACCGGCTGCGGCCAAACATATTGCTCCTCCAATGAACGTTGCAGGAAAAAGTATCCAAGACACTTGTATAAACCATCTGTTATATCAATCAAATCTGTTTATTTGATTCATATAACAGACTCCAACAGCGATCACACTGGATACACAAATGGAGCAGAAGTTTACACCGGCGTCATCTTATTTTCTGCAAAAAAAGAGTACTGAGAATGGCATAGCTACCAAAATATCCTGCCAAATACTATGCTGTACTAATGATGCGTATACTCAGTAGGACCTCTCGATAAGTAAGACAAATTGTCAGAACACTAGTTTTCTTCAGCTCTGCGTTTCTTTGCATTCACCACAGGTGGGGCTGAAGGGGATGATCGGGTTTGCCATTCCAGTGTCAGACATCTCTCTCCTTCCTTTTACTAGCTAACTTGCCGTAATCTGCTCTGGTCCCATCCCAGTGCGGCGCGGCGCTGAAGCCTACAGCAGACTTTCAGCGTTAAACTGCTGGATGTCCAAGTGGTGTTCGGAAAATGA
>JAILXH010036584.1:0-12628 GCA_023558415.1 Piaractus mesopotamicus
CAGGGTGTATCCTGCCTTCCGCCCAATGACAGCTGGGATAGGCTCCAGCACCCCACCGCGACCCAGTTGGATAAGCAGTTTAGATGATGTGTGTGTGTGTGTTAAAACAAGCCAACAATTATTGGTCAGAATAGCTAAGTTAGCTGGCTATGTTAAAGTAACTTTCTTTGAAAGTCAAAAATGTAATTTTTCGAAGAACAGCCTATATCCTTAATTCTTGGTGTGTGTGTGTATTCTTTTATAAATTGATCTACATCACTGCCTGACATATGAGGAAACCGGATGTCTTTTGTCTTTGTTGCTATTTCCTCTTAACGGCAGTTGCAGTGTGAAAAGGGCCTTTTTGAGCTGTGTTCTAAAGTTTTCTTTAATGTTGCAAGGTGCAGTGGATGACATATTCAGAATTCTGATTGCTATAACTCTGTATATAGTAACATAAACCTGCAAACAGTGGTGCTTTTTGTTAGTCCCAATTGGTGAATGCAGATAATGCCATATTAATATACTAATATGACACTTCAGAGATTATTTTTTTAAGCTTTTAAAGCTAAAGATTTGGTAAAATTTTCACAAATGGAGCTTAGTACAGTTTATTGAGACAGCTCTATCTTGCTAAAACATGACTCTTCACTGCATTAAACTTGTTCAACATAACTGAAAAAGCTGACTGAGAAAAAGGACCTGAGGAAAACATTTGCCAATGCTCATTCGGCCATGAAGAAGAACACTTTCCATGAAGAACATTGCTGCCTGTTTAAAGTTTCCTCAAGACCACCTGTAAGAGCCAGAGTGTTACTCAAATAATGTGGACAGATAAGGTCAAATAGAACTTTATGGCTTAAATGAGAAAAGTTATGTTTGGCAATAACTGAACATTGCATTCCAGCATGAGAACTTCATCCCAACTGTGAAACACGGTGGTGGCAGTATCACGGTTTGGGGCTGTTTTGCTGCTGTTGGATAAGGACACCTTGCCATTTGATGGAGCTATGGAGCTATCTGGATTTTATCAAGATATTTTACAGGAGAATGTTAGGGCATCCATCTGAACCTCAACACAAGGTGGGTCCTGCAGAAGACAGTGACCCTAACAACAAGTTTGTCTACAAAGAGTGGCTGAAGCAGAAGAAATTTTGAAATGGCTGGATCAAAGTCCAGACCTTAATCAAACAGAAATGTTGTGGCAGTAGCTAAGATGTGGTGTCCATCCAAGAAAGCCCAACAACATAACAGTTAAAGCTTTTCTATTAAAAGGAGTTGGCCAAGTCAATGTGCAGGGCTGATCAACAGTTACAGGTTGAAATCACTGCTGCTCAAGGGGCTCACACCAGTTACTGAAAGCAGAGGTTCACATACTTTTGCCAACAAAGACGTTGAATTGAATGTTCACTTTGTTCAATAAATGAATGAAGAACTATACACTTGTTTGTGTTACTTGTCTTATTGGGATTTCTTTATTTATTTCTATAAATTTAAATGAAGATCTTACATTTTAGGACACATTTATGTAGTAATTCACAAAATGCTAAATCATTCACAAACTTTCAAGCAGCACTGTATATACTATGTACATTTTTTATCTTTACATTTTATCATGCAGAATTCCCAATACCTGGAAAATGGCATATATAGTTCCCCTACACAAAGGAGGAGAGGCATTAAAGATGATTTAAAAACAGTGATGCTAAGCTAATGTTTTATAATCTTTAGTGAACACGCATCTCATCTTTGTGGTAATATCACAAATCAGATAATGCCTAAATTTGCATGATTACTTAAGCAGGAAAGGTCAAACTAAAATGAATTGTAGAGATGGTAACTCAATCATTTTGAATGAGAATTTTTAACGTATTTTGGGTTAATGTAACTATATATTTTAAGTTGGCTTCACAGGCAAATAAAAAGTGGGCAGTAATGGGTTGTTTTTGAAGACTGTTTAAGATTTAGTGTGGCTGGATTGTTTTTTCCATCTTGCTAACTATATATGCACACTTGTGATCGCGTCAAAAAATACTTCATGTGGTAACAAGTAAATTAACTAGTTTTATTCAACCTAAATAAATACTTTGAATGAACAATTCTTTCAATCTAAGTCATTTTGAGTTGAATAAAACGAGTTCAATTGCTTGTTACCACATTAAGTAATTTTTTTAGATAGATCTGACCAGCCATTTTTTATCGTGTATAAGGAGCAGCCATTTGCCTCAGCACAACTGGAATGGGTTCTAATGTTTTTAGTTAAAACATCAGTTAATTCAGCAGTTCTGCAGATAAGGTATTCTGTATCCATGAATTTATCTGATAAAATGCATAAATGTTTAGATTTGATCAACTTTTTACAGTTTAATTTAGTCCATTAAGGCTTCTCAGTTTTATTTGATTAATGTTTGGTCAATGCAACCTTCCTAAGTAAAACTCACATCATTCCTATTTGCGCTTGGCAACATATATTTGCTTATTGGGCATGTCTTTCCACTTTGTTTAACCTAGCATCTGTATCCTCCCTTGGGTGTCTACTTGTTTCCTATATTTTAGTAGGTAATCTAATCTTAGTCATCATGATTGATTTACATTTATTAAAAGTAGTGTAGAGTGAGCAGAGTTACCATGTTTTCACCTGCTGATTTTGGCTCTGTGGTGGCTGGACACTGCAGTGACCATCTTTGATCTCTAGGATAAACTGTCAGCACTTGGCCAGATGGTCCAGATAAGTGTTAAGTTAAATTGTTTTCAGTGTGATTCAGAGAGTTGAGTGGCAAAATTGTGTAAAGTTAATGAGTTTCTGTGACATAACTCATTTTGTGACATATATCACAATTACTTAATTGTGTTGATCTAGTACAACTACTACAAGACATAATTATTACAAGCCCGAAGTACTCGTGCATTTTAAAATCAACAGAATGAGTAGAGTTGGTACAGTTTACAACAGCAGTGTTTACAATAATAAACATGTGTTTTGTTCAAAATGTGATGGAACTGTATAAATCAATAAAACGTCCATCTAATCAGCTAATGCCAATTACATGATTATTGGTGGTGTATCTATTCGACGTATTGTTTCAAAGTCAAGACCTCCTATTTTTCAGGAACATAAACATTATTGTGAAACATTTTGCAAATCATATTAGTTAATCTGAGCCTGCTTTTATGGATATTACTGTGCCTGTCACGGATTCTCCCTTTTGTCCCTCTCAATGTGTCTTTCGCCCCCTTCATGGTAGCCATGTGTCTTGTTTTCTTGTACCATGTGCTTTTTGTTGTTGTTCTGTCTCCTCCCTGGTCCTGCCCCTTGTTATCTGTTCCACCTGCCTGTAGCTCCACCCCTCATTAGTCACAGGTGCTTCTTGTTTCCCCTCTGTGTATTTATACCCCTGTGTTTGTTCAATCTCTGTCTTGCATTGTGGATGTTATCTTGTCTTGGACTCTAATTTCAATAAAAATAACTCTCTTTTGCATCCTGCCTCCACCGTTACAGAATGCAAGACTTCACAGGGAAGCAGCGAGTTTACAGGACCTTATTAAGGAAAATGAGGTCAGACTACAGGAGAGTTACCGTCTGCTTCATTGGCTTCAGTTGTTGCTCCCTGATAAGGAGAAAAAGGCTTCCTTGCTTTCAGCTCAGCCAGCAGCTGAGGACGTCGCAGCAGGCCCGCCTGCCTCCGAGGTCGTCGCAGCAGGCCCGCCTGCCTCCGAGGACGTCACTTCTGAGTTCTCTCTTCTGCTGGTTGCCTCCATGTCTCCAGACCTGCCCATGGTCTCAGGGTCACCAGTCCCAGTTCCTGCTCCTGCACCCTGGGATGCCCCAGTTTCTGCTCCTGCACCCTGGGTTACTCCTTTTCTCGTTTCCTTTCCTGGTTTGGCGCCGGTCTCTCAGCATCACGCTCCACTGCCGACCTCCCAGCAACCCTCTCCTATGCCAACCTGTCAGCATCCAGTGACGGCCTCTCAGTGTCCTGCTCCAGTGCCGACCTTCCAATGTCCCGCTCTTCAAACGTTTCCCTGGCTCCCTGTTCAAGTACCATTCTCCTTGCCTTTCCAGTTCCCTGCCCAGTCAACCACCCAGTTTCTTCACCTATATGAACTTCTTAATTCTGTGTGCCCTCATGTCTGTCCAGTCTCCGATCCATAGTTTTGTTTCTGTCCCTGTCACCATGTATATATCTGTTCTAGTCTCCATCCATGTCTCTGTCTCTGTCCCTGTCCCAGTAACCATGTCTGTTAATTCTAATGCTCCCACTTTGGATGGCCTTTGTTCGCGCCTCGGGAGGTGCGCGTTAGGAGTTGGATTCTGTCACGGATTCTCCCTTTTGTCCCTCTGTGTGTCTTTTTGCCCCCTTTATGGTAGCCATGTGTCTTGTTTTCTTGTAGCATGTGCCTTTTGTTCGGTCTCCTCCCTGGTCCTGCCCCTTGTTATCTGTTCCACCTGCCTGTAGCTCTGCCCCTTGGTCACAGGTGTTTCTTGTTTTCCCCCTCTGTGTATTTATACCCCTGTGTTTGTTCAGTCTCTGTCTTGCATTGTGGATGTTATCTTGTCTCTTTGTTTGCGTGGTGTGCTTGTTTGGTTTTGTTTTTGTCATGGACTCTAATTTCAATAAAAATAACTCTCATTTGCATCCCGCCTCCACCGTTAGTGCCAAAATTTGGCCAACTAACAAATACCCTATTTTCCCATATGGTAATGGGAATAGACCTATATAAAATAATCAAATATATAAAAATCAATTTGTGAATATTTTTACAAATCAAGTGAATTTGCAAGGTTAAGAGTTTCAATATGAAAATGAACCTCTAAAATCAAACAGCCTAATTTCTCACTTTAGGATGCAACAACTTACCCATTAATGGCTTACAGATAAAAAACAAGACTGAGAAACATTACACAACTCAATCTGATTGATTTGAACCTCCATATCAGCTTTTTCAATTATGTTAAGTGTAATACAGTAAAGTGTCATGTTCCAGCAGGATAGTTATCTGAAGCAATCAAATACAGTGCCCTCCACAAATGTTGGCACGCCTGGTAAACATGAGCAAAACTGGCTACAAAAAAAAACTTTCATTCAAAATATTAACACTAATCTAACCTGTATTTGAAGTTTTTTTTTTTTTTTTAAAGAAAAACCTAAAACTTACCAGAAAATAAAGATTTTTCTCAAATCTATATGTGCCACGATTGACATTTCTTCACTTAATACTTTGTGCAGCCTTCTTTTGCAAAGATAACAGCTGTGAGTCTTCTGAGTCCTATAATGCTTAATGAGACTGGAGAACACATGGCAAGTGATCTGATACTGTTCCTCCACACAGAACCTCTCCAGATCATTCAGATGTCGATGCTCTTCTTCAGCTCACCACAGGCTTTCTATAGATTTTAGGTCAATCGAGTGGGTTGGCCATGGCAAAACCTTGAGTCTGTGTTCAGTGAACCATTTTTGTGTTAATTTTAACAACATTTGCATCATTAATATTTTGGGTCATTGTCCTGCCAAAAGAATCCAACCACTACCCCATCTATGCTTCCTTTCTGAGGCAGTTCCAGTGACATATGGTAAAGTGTAGGTGCTTAAGTTTGTTGGTCTTTGACAGCAGAGGCAGACTTTCTTTTAGCTAACCCTCCCAAACAACTTGCAGTTATATAGGTGCCATTTGATTGTAGTTTGAGAGATGTGCTGACCTCAAGACTTGCAGTTCCCCAGCTGTGATTGTTGAAGGTTCTTTGGCCACTCAAACCATCCTCTTCACCAAGGGTGCAATTAATATAGACATTAGTGTTAATGTCTCCAGTTCCTTTAAGCTTCTTAAATATTGCACTTGATAGCCAAAATGGGCATTTTTAACCATTTAGCTATTTTCTTGTAGCCATGTCCTGATCTGTGCAGCCCAACAACATTTTGTCACATATCAGTGTTGACTCTTTGGTCATTCTCATAGTGATGGATGACTAAGTAAATTAGCTCAGTAAAACAGGAAGCCACTGCTCACCATTTAGTGTTCCTAATTGCTTATGTGAACTTTAAAACATAAAATATTAATAGGAATATGTTCAGTTAGATTTCACTCATAAGAACTTCTATGGGTGCAAACAATTATGGCACTCATAGATTTGAGAATATATTTATTTTATGATAATATTTCATTTTTTTTTCTTTGTACTCTGTACTTTGTATGTCTAGTAAAGATTTTAAATGAAAGATCAAAAGGATAACCAATACAGAATGTTGTTACAGCCTGTTTTGCTCATGTTTACACGGGTGCCAATATTTAGGGAAGGCAAATTTTTGCAAAACAAGCTCTGCAAAATTAAACAATTAAACAATTTTTTCAGAGATTTTTCTGATCACCCTCTTGGTGCCTGTAATATAGCACCATTTTGAAGCATAAAACAGAGAGCTAGCCAGGCTAAAGTACAGGTCAGACTGAACATAAGTTTTGGCACAATACAGCGAAAGCAAATTAACTGCCTACAGGAACTATAATAAACATTCAACCCACTAAACATTGCATTATCATTTTTATTGGAGAAAACACATCCACCAAGCACACAGGCCACATTTTATGTTTTGTTTATATATTTGTTTTTATTAACTTGTTAAACTCAGCAAATAAAAAGTAATTCATAGAAGTGTCTTCCCTGTAGAAGATATGTACTTATTTTTACTATTTTAACTTTTACAAATGACCACATATGTATATGTGTAACAAAATATCTACAAAATCTTATATCTTATATTTATAAAACAGATAGTTCCAGTCCTAAAATCTGTAAAATAATAAAATGTAAAACGTTAGCCTCTGCAGCCAAATATAGAAGATGGACTGTGGCTGAGTCCAAAATGATTACTTCTTAGCTATATTTTGCACCATTTGGGTGCAGAATGCAGTATTTATTTCCTACGTAGTGCGTTATGTAGGGAGCAGGGAGCCATTTGAGATTCAGTCCCAGCACAAGAAGAGGGGCGTCACTGGATTGGTGCTAAGAAGGCTTGGGGTGATAATTTGGTGAGCAAAAAGTACTTATAAAGTGAACCTTTGCATTAAACAGTGCTGCATTATCATATGTTCATTGTTAAATGACAAAAAGTTTAAAATTTCATCAAATGACAGCACGTCCTCCTCATTCAGCAGTCCGTGGTTGGAACTACATTTCTTGGCAGAATACTTGTTTGTGTTGATTATTATTAATAATAACTTATTTTCAGAAAGATTTTGTATATTTTATGTTGGCCACCATTTTATAAAAGCAGTAAGCCACTTGAAGCTTTGCATTACTGCGATTCACGTCATGCCTAAGAACACCCTCGCAGTAACATATATATATATATATATACACACACACACACACACTCAGCCAATGTAACTTGAAGCCCTTATACCAATAAATATCACGGTTCACAATACATTTGCCCAGTACTTCTGGATACAAAACTGCAATGAGACCTGCATACAATCATAATTAAAACATATGTATCTAGGCCTTTTATCTAAAATAATCTTTTTCATCTTAAGAGCTTTACTATACACACTGTGCTACAAGAGTGTGTTTGTATGTTAAACATAATCTCTGCTGAGAACATAAAAAGCAATTTTGCACAGTGCACAGATTGTGAAGAGCTTTCACCAGTGCTACACTGTTGTTACTGAATCCAGAAATGGGATAGGGGTGCAGATGGCACTGACACTCAAATAAGTGCAATTAACTGAGGGAGTAATGCCCTTTCACAGACCTGTGCAGGCAGCTGCTGTGTACACAAATCCTTTCCAAGTCCTCAAGTCATAGCTAATTATGGTAAAGTGTTATTTTTCCTCTTAAAAGCATGGAAAATAAAATCATATCATAATAAACAGGCAGTAAATAGTTTGGTAATAAAAATGAAAATATTACATAGGGTTTCTAACACTATTGGACTCAAGGCACTTGTCAACACCAGTTTGAAATAACCCATAGACCAATTTAACGCTTAAATGTACTTCCCACATGATTTCTTACTGAAAGTGACAATACAAGAACACAAGCAAACTAATGTACCAAAGTACACTGATGCATGCAAGAAAGTGAACAATAAAATGGTGGCTAAAAAAAAACTTGGTTTACCTTCAATTTCACATCAAAGTTGCTATCTGACTCTGGAAATATGTTGCTCTGCTCTTGCCAAGTTTCACAACAGCTGAACTCCCAGTTCTCCAGAAATTACCTCAGTTCACACGCTGTCCAAATACAATTGTGTGAGCGTGCTCTCTTCCTAGTTCAGAGTTAACCTTGGATCTTATGACAGGAATATGGAAGCAAGGAGCAAGGACATACAACCTGTCAGTAAAAGTAGAAACATTTGTCAGTGCACTAGTGTCGAGTTATTTTTGGGGGAGGTGGGGGTGGGGGGAGATAAGGGGCTTGAACCGTAAAACTATTGGCTGAGGTAAATACTATGCAAATGAACAGCAATCCTACTGAAGTGGCTTCACTGCAGTAAGCAGTCATAAACTGGTGCATAGCTTCATTTTGTTACCAGTGGATTATGGTAAAGATTTAATAAAAATAGCAATAAAAATAAGTAGGGTGAGTTCAGCACCTTTTAAAATAGAAACAGAACGCAATGATAGAAAATCATTTAAACTAGGTCTGTATGATAAATCATATTTTTATCGTTTTATGAGTTTTCACGATAAACACATCATTAGAGAAGCGATGACAGAGCAGATCTAATGACCTCATACATGCTGTGCCAGAGAGACGTCATTATGTTAACAGCACAAACAATTACAAGCCTGCTTCTCTGCACTGGGACTGAATACTGCTTTCCCACACAGGAGATGAGTAACTTAACCATTTGGCCAAACAGCCAACTACAAAACATACACTCAGAGATCTTAAAATATCGGCCCATAACTCAGCTTTAATGGAAATTCAGCTCAAAACAGCATGCAGCAATGGGGAAAACAGCAGCACACAGGCTAGCTCAGCTTCTACTGTTTTCTGGGCTAAAGAAGCTTGAGCCCCAGACCAACGAAGAACATGGTGCCTAACTACCCTCAACAAAAAGCATGAACAACCTTATTTTAAACTAAATACAACCCAGTGTTTCTGATGCCACAATATTTAATAAATACACAAAAAAATAAATAAAATGAAACAAGAATATGTATTTGTTCTTGTGTGCCTATTTAATAAATATATTTGGTTTTGTGGCCTTTATAGAAAAAGCTGTTGAGGTAGTGCTGACTGTTTCTCCACCCTTCAGTGTGCAAAAGTTTGCAGTGCTTGCAGGTCTGATATAAGTAGTTATTAGCATTTTATTTCTTTTTCTTTTGCAGCATAGTAAATGATGCTTTTGTAATTTTGTATTAAGAGGGGTTTAAAGAGAGGTTAGTTAGTTTTCTGTTTACACATCCTAAAAAAATGTCTGCACTTGCGTTACATCTAGTCAGTGACACGTTACTTTAATAGTTTATTGTTTCTCCTATCGTCATTGTGATATCCGACAACTTAATTCAACATCACATTTTATGTTCATATCGTGCAGCCCTAATTTAAACTCTATATTTAATTGCAAATAGTACAAAGACAACATATCAAATGTTGAAACTGAGAAATTTTATTGGTTTTTGAAAAATGCATGCCTATTTTTAATTTGAAGTCAGCAGCGTTTCAAAAAAGTTAGGACAGAGGCATGTTCACCACTGTGTTGTATCACCTCTTCTTTTAACAACACTCCATAAACATTTGGGAACTGAAGTGACCAGTTGCTGTAGTTTTGAAAGGGAAATTCTTCCCCATCTTGTTTTCATATCTTGTTTGATATAGGATTTCAGATACTCAACATTTCGGGGACTCCTTTGTCATATTTTTACATTTCACAACGCGCCAGGTGTTTTCAGTGGGTGACAGGTCTAGACTGCAGGCAGGTGAGTTTAGCACCCTAACTCTTTTACTACAGAGCCATACTATTGTAATGCATGCACAGTGTGGGTTGGCATTACCTTGGAAAAAATAAGCAAGGCATTTCCTGCAAAAGACGCCGACTGGATGGCAGCATATGTTCCTCCAAGACCTGTATATATCATTCAGCATTGATGGTTCTTTCACAGGACTGTTTTACAATTGTAATGGAGCATAATGGCAGTGTTGTAACTGATGTCTTTATTTACTTCATTAACATTAGCTTTTATGTTTATGCTTCAGCAAATGAAACTTGGGTAACATATGCACTTCATTGTCATAAAGGCTTGTAATTTAATACAGTATACTTTTGAACCAACATGCCCTGGTTACCAGATGCAAGTACAAACCCAAGTCCATAAAAGTTGGGAAAACGTGTGAAATGATAATAAAACAGCATGTGAATTAAATTGAAAATGATACAAAAACACAATATTTGTTTTAATAGTTCTCATGTTGAAATATTTGTGCCCCAAGAAAAAAAAGGCATCTAGGAGGCAGCATTATGTCCCCAAAACATTTTCAGCATTAATATGGTGTTCACAGATGCAAGTTACTAATAGCCTCCTTTAATTTCCTTTAAAAATAAAAGCCCTCCATTTACCCTGTGCTATTTTAAAGAAAAACAATCTAGGAGCTACCATGTGCACCTTGAGAGATGAGAGGAGGCCAGCTGACATAATGACATTCTAGATTTAGAACAGGTGTTCTAATCTTGCCTCCCATCAGAAGTTCAGTGGCCAGTGGAGCAGCGCAGTAGGGATTGGTCGACCTTTTAACAAGATTTTTGATTGTTTTTACCACTCTCTCTGCCTCTCTGCTGCTCTGCAGGAACTAAGATATGGACATCATGTGGCTAACCCCCCCAATCTTGTGCAAAGTTTCGGAAGCAATCCAATGAAAAATGTGTCCCATTGTCCAAACACACAACCTCTTGAATTCCATGATGAGCTAAGATTCATTTGAAGTGCTGGCTCATTGCTTCTGAAGTGCTTGATGACATTTTGGTGACTTCAAAGAATGTAGAAAAAAAATAGTCAATGCCCTATTTGGATCTCTCTGAGCCTATACTCTGTAGCTTGTAGACTTGTTATGACAGTGTCGACATAGAGGTTTATTTCTTCCTCTTGTTGTCCATCCACTGTGCAGCTTACAGGCACTCCAAAAAGCATGTCTGCTGTTACAATATTCGGTAACACTTTACAATACTGGTCCACAAATAAGCATGTATTGATACTTAACTAATGCTTTCATCACAGTGAATTAATGCATGGACTAATACATAATACATCAGGAAATAATGAAGTGTATACGTTAATAAAGAACTGTGTCAGGTATAAATAGTCATTAATAAAGGTAATTGTTAAGTATTAACATATTTCTAACTCCTTCTATTAAATAATACCATGACTTGATATATTATTTAAAACCCTTTCTATAATGCATAATGTTAAACAAACATTGATGTAGGTTAACATAAATTATGATAACATAATAGGCTAATAACTCATCAGCAGGAAAATCAGTGGCTTGCATCCAGCGGGTTAAACATGGTTACCAAAATGCAATATTAAGATTTTTAAAATTGTGTGGGGCTGAGCTCAGATTGAATAAATCGCACGTGCTGTTTATTTATTTAATGAATAATGATGCGACAGGAAAAAAGTGGGTATGTAATAATAACTAAGCAAATTTATGGCTTAACATATTTGTACATTATCCACATTATAGGCATATAAACAATGTCAAAAAAGGTACTAAACATGCTCAGAATATTAAAGAATGTATAAAATTTTGTCATACTTTAGAATTACATTCTATTAGTTAATATCATTAGTTGACATATTAATATATAGTCTATTTATTCTACGTTCAACATTAAGTAATGATGATGTGCCCTACCAAGTAAAGTCATGGTGTAAATATATATTAACATGTTGTGGGTAATACTTTAATATATCATTAATTATATGTGGACAGGATGCAACCAGAAAGACTAGCGTCTGTGCTAATTCAATACTATCCAACCTTTTTTACTGTCATTGTCTTTGTTATGCCTTTTTCAGTTATTGCTTCTAATACTGAACAAAAATTTTCCCAAAGGCTAAAATTTCATTAATTGACGGTAAATAAGGTTGGAATGCTTTACAAATTAGCACAAATGCTACTCATATCCAGCAGAAACGCGGTGCTGCAGTGCACATGCATCGAGTGAGAGCCCTCTGTGTGCGACTGAAATAATGCCTGAACATAAATACCCTGTGGGCTATGTAGCCTTAGTGACGTTAACCGTGCTGGGAAAATCAGAATAATACTTTAGGGTAGACAGTATTAAAACACTCTGTACACCCGCTTCATCTCGAAAAATTCAGACTAATTTTAGTCAATGTTTGTCTGGCACAATTGTGGATCCTTCTGTCTCGCGCGCGCCTGTGTGGGACCGAAAGGGTGGAGAAACCAGAGCCGGTTTAGTTTTTTCAAACTTCTCTGTTTCGGTGTTTCAGCAGCGCTGATTTGACGTGAAATGCATAATGTTAGTTAACCGATATAATTTTTTCTCATATGATGCTCAGTTTTGCTGCAAGACGTTTGAAATTGTGTGTTCATAAATGGTCTTCACTGATAATTCTGTGTAGTGCTTTTCAGTTATTTCACTGATCAATAATTTCTTATACGCTGTAAATTAATGAT
>JAILXH010036584.1:13441-30904 GCA_023558415.1 Piaractus mesopotamicus
GTTAAGTATTAGTCCATGAATTAATTTACTGTGATGAAAGCATTAGTTAAGTATTAATACATGCTTATTTGTGGACCAGTATTGTAAAGTGTTACCCAATATTCTTGCCGGACACATGCAAAATCGTGTACGAGAACCTAATCAGTCTCATCCTGAGACATTGTATTCGCGGTGGGAGTGTGTCTAATGTTTTTGAGCCCAACAGGGGGACCAATGGTTTGTGGTCTGCCTTAATTTTTCCCTATAAGAATCTCTGCAAATTTCTTAGGTTCATGTGGAGGCCAGTGCCTCCTTCTCAATTTGAGCATAGCTCCACATATGCACAGCATATGCTACTGGTTTCCATGCTTGATCTGGTCTCTTTTGGAGGAGAATGGCGCCCAACCCATGTGACAAATCATCAGTAGAGACCAGTGTTTCAGTATTCGAATTGTATAGTGCCAGCCTAGATGGTGTTGTTAGTTCCCTTTTGATTCTATCAAAGGCCTCCTGCTGTTGGGACCCCAAAGCCCACATATTTGACTTTAACAGGTCTCCGCTAGATTTGGTAGAAATTTACCCAGATGATTTATCATTCCCAGCAGTCCTCTCACTTCATTGATATTACTGGGCCTTCACTGCTTTCACTTTTTCATTGACATGACCCGGGCCTCCTGGAGTCCCGACAATGCTGTACATAGCCTCTCATCATACTGCTGTTGGGTGGCTCCCCAGATGATTACATCATCCATCTGACACACAATGCCCTCCAGGATTTGTGTCATGCACTGGTAGTGCTCTGAAGCAGAGGAGATTCCAAAGCACAAGCGGCACCGTTCAAATGGTGTTATGAAAGCTGTTAAGTAGTGAAGACTTTTTGGAAACTGGAATCTACCAGAACCTTTGCCTCCACTCTGGCTCCTGCCAGCTGTCCCAGTGTGTGCTCTACCAAGGGAAGTGGATGCCTCTCCCTCATGACCGATTTGTTCATTTCTGTAAAGTCAGTGCATATTCTCACCTCGCCTGTCAACCTGGGTACCACCTCCATAGGCACACACCATTACTCCTTGCAGTTTAATTCTTCTTTAACCCTTGGATTGGAGAGGGAGGGAAAGGCCATTAGGGGTGGAGAGAAAAACGGGTTTGGCACCTGGTTTCAGAACGATGGTATACTCTCCCTGCATCTTCCCTAGACTGTTGAATAGCTTTGAGAATTCTATTTTTACTACTTCTTCTGAGTTTAGATTGACAGTGTCCAGCCTAGTTACCAACTGCAATACTATGGCAGCTGAATAGCCTAATAATGGTGTGGCTGGCTTTCCCACAACATATACTTCCTGTGATGTACTTTTTGTGCTTTCTTTACTGTGGCTGTGAATCTCTGGCACTGCCATTATTTCTGCCCCTATGTCTATTTTACACACAATGTTGCAGTGATCCATTTTTATTTCTGTCATCCAAGGACCTTCAGAGTTAATTCAGAGTCCATTTGTAACTATTCTGACAGTTTTGTGTTTTTTAGCCCAACTAGTCTGTCGCTCACTATTTTATCATGCAGCGCTACGTATCCTCAATGTTCAGCCAGGCAATGAAGTATGATACTAAAACAGTCAACTGACTCACCCATCTCCTGCACAATGCTATGGTTTCATTAAACTTCAAACATTAAGGGAACACTTAAATCACACATTGAATCTTGACAAATGAAAGATTTCAATTAAAAATCTTTACTAATATAAACTGTAATTTGTTGAGAACAACATGGTAAATGGAAAATATGGTCAATGGAAACTAAAATCAGCAGACCACTGAAGGCTGGACCCAAACATCAGACCGAAAATTAAAGTACAAAATTTAAATCACAGGCTGATCCAAATTGTGTGAATTTTATCATAGCAACTCATAATGTGACTCAGTAGTATGTATGGCCCCCAGGTGCGTGTATGCACACATAACAACATCTGGGACTGCTCCTGATGAGATGGTGGGTGGTGTCCTAGAATCTCCTCCCAGACCTGGATCAGGGCATCAGTGATCTCCTGGACAATCTGTGGCGCTACTTGGTGGCATTGGATGCACTCATAACATCCCACAGGTTCTCAATTGGATTCAGGTCTAGAGAATGTAAGGGCCAGTCAAAGACATCAATGCATTCTTCATCCAGCAACTGCCTACACACACTGACCACATGAGGCTGGGCACTGTCCCGCACCAGGAGGACCCCAGGGCCATTCACCACCGCCTCTCCAGACTCTTTCACGTGCGTCACATACTCTGTGTGAACCTGCTCTCATATTTGAAGATAATGGGGTGCCACTGGCAGACCTGTTAATTCTGGTGTTCTCTGGTGAATGCCAATCAAGCTGCGCGGTGCTGGGCTGTGAGCATAGGTCCCACTAGAGGACATCCAGCCTTCACGCCACCCGTATGGAGTCTGATTCTGACAGTTTGGTCAGTCTGCATATCGATGGGAGGTTGAACAGCTGGTGTTCTCGTGCAGTCAGAACAACTTGGATCGGAAAACACGCTCAAGACTGTGGAGATGACTGTGGACTTTAAGAGACACCCCTGAGCACTGCTTCCACTCATAATATCTAACAGCCCTGTGTAAACTGTAGGGACCCTCAAGTATCTGAGGGGCCTAGCTCGCAATTTCTGTTCTAGTTTATCCCAAAGGTGTTTGATGGGGTTGAGGTCAGGGCTCTGTGTGGGCCAATCAGGTTCTTCCACATCAAGCTCACCCAACCATGCCTTTATGGACCTTGCTTTGTGCATTGGGGCACAGTCATGCTGGAACAAAAAAGGGCCTTGCCCAAACTTTTCCCACAAAGTTGGAAGCGTGCAATTGTCCAAAATGTCTTGGTATGCTGAAGCATTAAGAATTCCCTTCACAGGAACTAAGGGGTCTAGGCCGACCTCTGAAAAACAACCCCATAGCATTATCCCTCCTTCACCAAACTTTACAGTTGGCACAATGCAGTCAGGCAGGTAACATTCTCCTGGCATTTGCCAAACCCAGACTTGTCCATCAGACTGTCAGATAGAGAAGCATGATTTGTCACTCCACAGAATAAGTTTCCACTGCTCCAGAGTGCAGTGGCAGTGTGCTTTATTAAACCACTCCCCCCAATGCTTGGCATTGTACATTTTAATCTTAGGCTTGGGTGTAGCTGCTCAGCCATGGAAACCCATGTTGTGAAGCTCCTAACATGCAGTTCTTTTGCTGATGTTGCATCCAGAGGCAATTTGGAACTATTTAGTGAGTGATTCAACAAAGAATAGGTACTGTGTGCTTCAGCACTCGACAGCCCCACTCTGTGAGTTTGCGTGATCTACCGCTTCATGGCTAAGATGTTGCTCCTAGATGCTTTCATTTCACAATAGTAGCACTTACAGTTGACAGGGGCAGATCTAGCAGGATAGAAATTTCACAAACTGACTTGTGGTAGAGGTGGCATCCTATGACAGTGCCATGCTTAATGTCATTTAGCTCATCAGTGCGACCCATTATACTGCCAGTGTTTGTCTATCGAGACTGCAAGGCTATGTGCTTAATTTGACACACCTGTTAGCAATGAGTGTGGCTGAAACACCTGAACTTAAATCACTTTTGTCCACATAGTGTAGTTATTAGTTACAGCCTGACTCTCCCTGGTTCAGGCACATACCATCATACCATTGTGCACCACAATTTCATTCTCATACATCATGTAGATTACTTTTGTTTGCACTACCACACACACTTATGTAAATTGCTTGCCCCTACATAATCTGTATGTTGCCTGTATATTGTGCATTGTCTATAAATAATATGTACATTGTCTATATATTACTTGTCCATGTATAGCCTGTATATTGCTTTGATACTGTGTATACTGTGTATATTGTGTATTATTTGTGTATTGTTTGTATATTGCATTTCATATTAGTGAGACACCAATGGCTGGAACCAAATTCCTTGTGTGTGTCAACATACTTGGCCAATAAATCTGATTCTGAAGATGCCACACAGTTCATTAAGTGAAATTCAGGCACCATTTATAATCCATTGAGATTTTATGGGGCTATTTTATGGGATGACAATGCTCCCTCTGGAGCATCTCCTCCATTTCTGTAAAGAAATGAAAAAGCAAGAGACACAATGCAACAGGCTCCACTTTCGCTCACTAATTCCCTCACAAGTTTTGCGCCACAATTGCAAGAGGCGGGACCTTTCTGGTGACGTCACTATGCAGCCTCGTTAGGACCATTCCATTTGTGTGACCAATAGGCTACTAAGGAGGAGAGGAGTCTTCATAGGACAGTCCTACCGAGGACCCACCCTACCTCGGCTGCAGCCTAAACTTTGGAACGCAGCATATGTTTCCTATGTCTTCTTCTATGCTAATGGCACAATATTAGTATTATTTAGAGACAGAAAACTACGCAATCTACCTTCATCTTTTCTGTGATTTTCCATGAGCCGGTAACCATTAGGGTGGCACAGTGGTGCAATAAGTAGCGCTGTCGCCTAACAGCAAGAAGGGCCCGGGCTCGATTCCCGGCCGGGCGGCCAAGGTCCTTTTTGTGTGGAGTTTGCATGTTCTCCCCAGGTCTATGTGGGTTTCCTTCTACAGTCCAAAGACATGCAGTCAGGCCAATTGGAAATGCTAAAATTACCCCTAGGTGTGAGTGTGTGTGAAGCTATAACAGCTTCACTTCGCTGTCTGATCAGCAATCTGTGTGCACATCTAAGGCTGTAACTGGCACTGTAAACAACCCATGACAGAAACCTTTTTTCATTTTTTATTTCTTTTTAAGGTTTTGCTACAGGTCGGACTTTGATATGATGCAGGATATCGAAAAATGGAGGTAATTTTGTTCAACCTGGAATGACTCCAGTCACCACAACAAAGCTGAAGTGAGCTTCTTATTTGCCAGGTTCTCATTCTAATTTTCCATTCCATTAATCAGTAGTTGGCTACACCTATACAGGCACTAGGATGTATCTGCTCCACCATTTAAGGTAGAAACTTAAAACACCATAAAGCTTCATCGGTTTTCAATAAACCTAGATTCTCAAGGCGTGTCGTCTTGACATGAGTATCACACTACTAAAATGTAAGCATTTCATTATCACATAGCTTTATTGCCAAATAGAGTGACTAATCTCACAGTCTCCTGTTCTGTAAAATATAAGCTAACATAACTGAGGCCAAACCACACACTTCTGTGCTTTACCTGGTACACTCATGAATTCACTTTCTAATGGTGGCGCACTACATTCTATTTAGTGCTGTAGTATGCAGTTTGGGATGCCACCTGAGTGTTTTGAAGTTTATGCCAAAGCTGTCATATGATGTCAACTGAAAGCGGCAACCAAATAGAGTTTGGGTATGAGTGCGGTCAGGCTGCTGTTTTAAAGCCATTTTATGGATGCAAACAAACTCTGCTGTCCTCTGAGATAATTTTAAGTTTACGCAGATTTTGTATAGTGGCATATTAAGCATTAAGAACTTGTTCTATTCATTTTGAGAGAAAAAGGCACAGGCCGACTGTCTTACTTTATTTAAACCCCTCTGGCCACCCGTTGGCTCCGGCACGGAGGACATGAAAATATGCGGGGCAGGGGTACCCCAAGACCAGGGCTGGGAACCCCTGTTTTAGTTTGCTACATGAATGCCCATGTTTGATTTCAGTTTTTTAGCTGCATTGTGCCTCAAGTAGAGTTAGCACAGCCTCACCTCCAGCAGCAGAGCCCGTCACAGCGGGGTGAATGGGTCTCGGCAGCATAGTTGCAAAGCCAAAGTTTCCCCATGCGAGCACCACTCCCCTCCCATTCACGTGTCTAACAGGTTTGCCCCTCTGAGATGCCTGTTGAAAGAGCTCTGGTTATAGGTTATTCTATTTTACGGCACATAAAGTGTTAGCTGTATACCAATAGCCAGGGCGCCAGACATTAGAGGGAACCGGATGTTGCTAGCTAGCCGTAGGTTTTCGAGGATAGTTATTCATGTAAGTACTCATGATGTTTATCTGCGACAGTCAGAAATAACTAAAACTAATATTGAAGAGGTGTGCAATTTAGCACGTCATAATATGCTCTGGCCCAGTGCTAGTTCAACATGGCACCGGAATCTACAGCAGGTTATGGTCACTAAACCATTGGTTGTCCAATGTGGGCTTTGTAGATAATTGAGGGCAAGCCTGGTCTTTTGAGTCAGGACAATATCCACCCCTCGCAGAAGGGTGCTGCTCACATGACATAGCACATAGTCTCTCAGATAGCCATCAGTCTAGAACAGTCAGTCACTGTCAGCCAGTCGCTGACCCCTTGCGGGAGGATGCTGCTCTCATTTTTCATGACATAGCATGTGGTCCTCTCAGATAGCCGTCAGTCTAGAACAGTCAGTCACTGTCAAATCAGAGCCGAGACCTGGCAGCAGACAGAGAGGGTCTAGCTGCCTTCAGACGCCACATAGGTTCCACCTAATTGAGCCTGTGGCTGTTGCCCAAAACAAACTAAATTTCAGAAAGCCTTGAAAAAATTTGTTCTACTTATTTAAACAATAGTACCTGAACCAACAAACCTCCCTTACAGTATTGCAGTAAAACTCCTTCTGCAGCGTAAGGCTTGTTTGCACTGCTGTACAAGTACATTTTTACGAATGTCCGTATCACTCTGTAATATTCTAATATTATATTCTATATAATATATTTTGTAGTACGTCTACTCAACCTGCATACATACAGACATTCATATCTACATATGTAGAGATATCCACACATCTCATATGTACATCTCCTGAGCTTTTTTCACACTGGCTGTATTTTTGTCATTTATTCTATATTCTATTTATTGTATTATATTTTACTTTTCTCTTAGTTTAATACTTGTTAATAGTCTGCTCTGTTTAGTATGTTGCATGTCATACTTGTGTGAACTCACCAAGACAAATTCCTTGTAGGTGTAACATACTTGGCAAAATAAAGTGATTCTGATTTTGAGATCTGTTTCTCATTGTTACTCCGATAGGCCTCTAATGGTAGTCTTTAGTTATCATTGCTTAATCTAAATACTTCTGTCCAATGGCAGGCTATTTTTTTCCTTTTCTCTATTTTAATATTTTATATTAATTTAGCTTATCGAAAAGCCGCTTTATGACAACGCCTGCTGTAAAAAGCACTATATAAATAAATTTGGACTTGGCTTGATATTGTTCCAACTCTTTGTCCTTGTATGTATTACTAAAATGATTGCCCTTTCATACATCAGTGTAGACTAAAACAATGCAAAGGAGCCTTGAATGGGCAAGGAGAGGACAGGTAAATGCCACTGCAGCAGATCAGCTACTTAATGACATAACTGAAAAAGATGTTTTCAGCACCCACGAAGAAGTATTGTTAACACTGTATGGTGCTGAATGGTTGTGAGGAAACACTTAGATTTGTATTTTTGAAAAATGTGTGAAGTATAGACCTGTGAAGTATAGACCTGTCACAAACATTATATCATCACCTGATCAGAATTATTATTTATGCTGACTGCACTTGGTTTTTACTGCAGTTGTATAACACAATTATTAGTGTTCACAATCATGTGTTGCAAAAATTAGAAAGGGAATTGGGAACATTCATCCATGGGGTTGAATGCATGTAAATAAAAGTAAGCTGAAATGCTTTTTGAAACACTTCATGGGTCTTTACAAAAACAACAAAAGTTCTAAGTTCTGATTGGTGCTGTAAAATGGCAGCTGTCAGTTAATTTATGTATGCATATTTATTTGTTTATTTATTCATGCTTGACCTGTGTCTGTCTTGAACTGGAGGCTACAGAGTAATAACAGCTTAGAAGCAAGATAACTAATAAGCTTTTCTTTTCAATAACTATGCACAATTTAAAAAATAAAAAGTGTTAATTGTATTTATTTATAATTTATTTGTATTTAATTACTACCCCAATTCCAAAAAAGTTGGGATGCTGTGTAAAATGTGAATAAATGTAAATAAAAACCGAATGCAATGATTTGAAAATCTCACAGACCATATTTTATTCACAATAGAACATAGAACACATATCAGATGTTAAAAGTGACCATTTCATGAAAAATATTAACTCATTTAAAACTAGAGGGCAGCAGCGCATCTCAAAAATGTTTGGACAGGGCCATGTCTACCATTGTGTAGCAGCTTCTTTTAACAACAGTCTGTAAATGCCTGGGAAGTGAGGAGACCAACTGCTGGAGTTTTGGGAGAAGAATATTGTCCCATTCTTGTCTGATGTAGGATTCTAGCTGCTCAACAGTCCTGGGTATTCTTTGCCGGCTTCTGCGAAGCCATGCTGTTGTTATGGATGCAGTATGTGGTTTAGCTTTGTCTTGCTGAAATATCACATAACATCTAATGCGTCTTTGAAATCACTCCGAATGTAGGCTGCATTTCTAGGCTGTATACAAAGGGTCCTTCACTTTGGAACGGACTGTTATGATGTAGCCATATATATACATACCTAGATGCCGCGTTGGGTCCAGCCAGGCACATCAATGGCGCTGCCATTTTGTGGCGGTCAACATCGCTGCTGGACTGCATTCAGTGCCATTGCAGAGCGGCAGTTTAAGAAAGATACTGTCCAAAATTATACTATTTCAAGATTGCACTCAGCGAGATAGGATTATATAACTGAGGGAACATAGTGTTCCACGCTCAAGTTTGTGTGATGTTTATGTGTAGATATGGCCATGTGGTTGGTGAGGCACAGAGAACCTGCTGATGTGATTGTTTTTCCTCTGGTTTTATATTAAGCTTATTTCATTGAATAGTCTATTTAGGGGATCTTAACATGTAGTAGTTATTTAATGACGATGATGATTAATGCATTGTAGCTAGGTAAGTTATAGCATTCCCTAATTCATGTAGATATTCATAATAGATTGACGTTAAATGGTGCACCAACAGTCATGGTTGCACCTTAAATGGAGCAAACAGGACTGTTGCACCATTTAAGGTGGAACGGGAAAATTCAAACAAGAAGCTGGAGAATAGGAAGCCAACTTTAGCTTCGTCCTTCTTACTGTGTTTTGTGGGGTTTATTTTATTTTTATGTATATTAAGATTAGAGGTGATTGATGGACTTGCTGATTGTGAGATTATGTTTCTACCGGAGCTCGTGCTAAACTCGGTTTTTAACGTCAGGTGCAGACTGAATACTTCTCTGCTGGTGCGGATGGCTAATTAGCACGATCAGTGATTAAAGAAATAAAAGCTACCGAGAGCAGTTCGTGCAACCTAGACTAACCCATGTCTGAAGATTATAACAAAACAAATTTGGTGAAAATCGGTTGATTATTAAGGAAGTTGTGGCTGACTGAATCCTGAGAACTCATCATATCTCAATTCAAGTGAATTTGTTTGCAAGCGGATCTTGACCGCTCCAACATGGCAGACGCGCGGACATATCGCCTCAGATAGGGAACAACAGACAACGTGGCATCCAGGTATGCATATCTATGCACGTAGCGGCCGAGAAATACCTCAGCTGCAGCCTTGGCTTTGGAATGCAGCTTGTGTGTCCACATCATTTTACAGTTGTAGGAGCTACAGTGGTGTTTCCCGAATTGTGCTGCTGCTCCCTGATGGACTGCAGAGATATTACAGCTCCACGTGGTTTGCAGATTTTCCAGTTGTTTTACACAAAAGGCAGCCCTTTTTTTGTTTTACATTTTCCACCTATGAATCAAGTTACTTATTTTGCCTATATATACTTTGTTTTTTAATTGCTGTAAGTTTTTTAAAAACTTAACTGTAATTGTAACTTCATAAATAAAGTGAGGTATAGTCATTAATGCAAAAGATAAATTAATCTTATGTATGTAGTGCCCTCTATGTTTGGGACAAATCTTTTTTTTTTTTTTTTTGCCTCTGTAATCCTCTGAGCCTCCTTTTTGAATTTGTACTTAAACATGTGGTTGAAGTGCACAGTCTCAGATAATGTTTGGGACATAGGTGATTAATCAGGTGTGTTTAATGTCATTAGTGCACCTGTAAGAGATCTTATAGCATCTACTCTTGATTCATAGCAATAGATAGCTACAAAAAGAGAATGAGGTGAAGGTTTGAGCAAAAGTGTACCACCTCATCTCTAGCAGCAAAGGAAAACTGGAAACTTCTTATCTGGCCAAGTAACTGACTTAATCTGAATTCCAAGAAAGAAGAAAAAACTCACATCACCAGAGAAGCTATTTACCACTTGGTGATGTCTCCAAGTCGCAGACTTTAAGCAGTCATTGCATGCAAAGGATATGCAACAAAGTCTATGGCTATGGTATGTCCCAAATGTATAAAAAGTGCTGTCATTTCTACAACCCCTTTTCCCAAAAAGTTGGGATGCTGAGCAAATGTAAATACAATAAAAATGCAATGATATGCAAATTATGTAAACCCTATTTAATGTTTAATAAAAATAGCACAAAGATAACATATCAAATGCTGAAACTGAAAAATTGCATTGTTTTTTAAAATATATGCCAGTTTTGAATTTGATACCAACCACACGTTCCAAAAAAGTTGGGACGGGCATGTTTACAACTATGTTGCATCGCCTCTTCTTTTAACAACACCCTGAAATTGTTTGGGAGACCAATTTCTGTAGTTTTAAAAGTGAAATGCTTTCCCATTCTTGCTTGATATAGGATTTCAGCTGTTAAACAGTTCGAGGTCTTCCTTGTTGTATTTTTTGTTTCATAATGCGTCAAATGTTGGTGTACAGGTCTGGACTGCAGGCAGGCCAGTTTAGCACCCTAACTCTTTTGCTATGTGGCTGTGTTGTAATGTAATACATGCAGAATGTGGTTTGACATTGTCTTGCTGAAATAAACAAGGTCTTCCCTAAAAAATGTCATCTGGATGACAGCATTTGTTGCCAAACTCTGTATATATCGTTCAGCATTAATGGTGCCTTCACAGATGTGCAAATCATCCATGCCATGTCCACTAATGCACCCCCACACCATTACAGATGTTGGCTTTTGAACTATGTGCTTGTTTTTTTTTTTTTGGCAGAATTTTAACTTTTTAACATTTGTGGATGCAGTGATAAACTGTGTTTAGACAGATTACTGCTCATTTTCACTCATTCTGATATAAATGTAATACTCATTTTGCCAGTCTTTGCTTTAATTTGTTTCTATTTGCTAATTTTGCTGATATATTATTTTGCTTCTGAAATCACCCTTTTGCTGCTGAATTTTGGCACTTTTTAACTGGGGGTGGGTCCTAGAAGAAGGCGTTGACCTGCACTCTCTATCGGTCAACTGATTTGGAGTGACAGGTCTTCTAAACATGTAGCCATGCCCACTCAGTGAGCCGTGATAGGTCTCGAACATGGCTCAGTGTAGTATTGCCATAGAGAACTGTACCAACATGTCCGACCTTATGAGCAATGTTTGTCATGTCTGTTAATGTAACACATGTTCAGGTTCCTATGTCACCCTGTGTAAAATTGGAAATTGAAGTATAATAGGTAAACTTACCTTACTACCTAGCGTAGCAGTGTGCGCTAAAGAGCTAACTAAGCAAGCTTTGGTGCTGTTTAAATCGGGGTTTATTAGCCCTGCTTCTGGAGACTTACAGCTCTGCAAGTTTTCAACTAATCCTTACATTAAAATACACGATCAGGTTCATCAACTGATCTCTAGCCTGTCATGAGCTGAATCAGGAAACTGTTGAATCTGTGGTGCTGTGGGGTTGAGGGAAATAATGCAGCACTGACCTAATCTAACACAGTGAAGAGTGGAAAATAGCTCTGATTACTGCCAGCTACGACTTACTGCTTTACTTACTGCTGTTTAATCACTACAAAAGGAATCAATTCAATTTGTTATGGTTGGCCAAGTTCTGGGGGTTATGAAGGCTGTTCTGACAGTCTTTTGTTGTTTCTACCCACAGAGTGCCTGTGTTGGTCAATGAAACGGGCTTCTTATCTCAGTTTACAGAATGCTGCTGCCCCAAATCACTGTCTTCACATTAATACAGTGAACTAACTTAAGACATTTAAACAATATTGTCACATTATCAGCATCACTAGCTTATTTAGCTCTAGAGGACGCTGTTAGGCTAGTTAGCGCTAGCATCTGCGAACTCGAAAGGTGGTGCAGCTTTGTTCATTCATAAACAACTACTAACTGTTCAATACCTATATTAAGTTATATCATTTTACCCAGCTCGACACAGGACCCATAAACCTATGTAAAACTAATCATTTAAAAAGAAAGTGATAAACATTGCTCATGATGTCAGATATGCCAGTAAAATGCTGCACTCAACACAGCGTATTCTGAGAGTGCAGGTGAATGCCCTCTTCTAAGACCCACCCCCTGAGAAAAAAGTGCCAAAAGTTAGAAATCAAAAAGCAAGATTTCAGAAGCAAAAGAGTGATTCCAAAAGCAAAAATATATATCGACAAAACCAGCAAATAGAAACAAAGCAAACACTTGCAAAATTAGTAATACATTTATATCAGAATGAGTGAAAATGAGGAGTAATCTTTTTGAAAAGTTCGCTTTAATTCTCATTATTTGTATTTGCAACATACACCGATCAGGCATAACATTATGACCTCCTCCTTGTTTCTACGCTCATTGTCCATTTTATCAGCCCCACTTACTACATGGGTGCACTTTGTAGTTCTACAATTACAGACTGTAGTCCATCTGTTTCTCTGCATACTTCGTTAGCCCCCTTTTATCCTGTTCCTCAGTGGTCAGGACCCCCATGGACCCTTACAGAGCAGGTACTATTTGGGTGGTGGATCATTCTCAGCATTGCAGTAACACTGATGTGGTGGTGGTGTGTTAGTGTGTGGTGCGCTGGTCTGAGTGGCACTGCTGTGTCTGATCTGAGAAGAGTCTGAGAGAATCTGAATCTTTTGATGACATTATGTACTGTAGATTGTGAGATATCCAAAGTCTTCGCAATTTTATGTTTAGGAACATTTTTCTTAAATTGTTCCACAATTTTTAGACGCAGTTTTTCGCAGATTGTTGAACCTCTGCCCATCTTTGCTTCTGAGAGACTCTGCCTCACTAAAATGATCTTTTTATACCCAGTCATGTGAGTCCAGCTGTTTTTTTTTTTTTATTAGTACCAGTTACTTTTCCAGTCTTTTGTTGCCCCATCCCAACTTTTTTGAGATGTGTTGCTGCCATCAAGTTCTAAATTTGTTGTTTTTGATGAAATGGTAAAATGTCTCACTTTCAACATCTGTGTTCTATGTTCTGTTGTGAATAAAACATGGGTCCATGAGATTTGCAAATCATTGCATTCTGTTTTTATTTACATTTTACATAGAGTCCCAACTTTTTTGGAATTGGGGTTGTAGTTTGGACTCCCACATTTTGTGTGTTTGGTGTTCTCCAACCATTCTAGACACATCCTCAAATTCAAATCTTGGCAACTATGACAAAGATTTCTGTAGTGAGCTAAAGTGATACAGACGCCTATAGGTTAATAACTGTCCATAAGACAATAGCGGAACTTGTTTGACTCAGCGTTTACGTATTTCCGTTTGTTGTGAAAAGGGCCTATTAGTTTCATGTATGTCTGTAGGTGCGTCCCAGTTCCAGTTCTCCACATTAAGTACCTAGCTATTACTTATTTAACACTGTTTCTTCTCTTTTCTTCCCTGAACCAGTCCAGACCCCTGTATGTCAGGATGAACCTACATGTTACTGGGCTGGACAGGTTTTTCAACCAACAGGCCCAGATTTTCGGCTGAGCAGGGAGGCCCAGGCAATGCCGCTGGAGTTTCACAACCAAGAACGGCGACATGGATGGGGAGCCACAATTGAGACCCTGGTATTTCTGTTCTGACTGGCAAACAGGACATCATACAGGGTGGTCTCCAGAGTGTTTGGAATGCTTCATTCCACTGTCCACCTCACACACTGTAGCACTGACCATCAGGGCCACTTAATGGCTTGATGGCATAATCTTGTGGCTTAGTGGCATAATCTTGCAAGCTGTTTGTGACCATCAGGGCTGCTTTACTTACACCTCCATGGGATGGCCTAGAGTGCTCCGCCACAGCCCACTGTACAGGCGTTCACTCTACTCTCCTTCAGGGCATTTTATCCTTACAGATGGAGTCTTTCTGAAATCATCTTGGTGACATGGCAGCCATTGATTGACTTGGCCCTGCAAACCCTATAGATGGATGATGTGGTGACCAGTGGAAATATGCATCCCTAAACACACTGAAGACCACGCCTGATGATGTCCCACTGACAGAGGATACCAGGGTTCAGAGGATACCATCCAGGTCCAGCAGCATCACCAGGGACTCCCTGCTCAACTGCAAAAAAAGAAAAAAAACTTGTATATTTAAAAAATATTAAAAGAATGATTTATTAATTGAGCTCTTATGTTTTGTATTTTTGTATGTTTTGTAAATAGTTACTTTGTGAACATAGAAGTGGGTTTCCCACTAACATCCTCTCCTGACCCTGGATACTTGCAATCCCAAGGCATAGGAAATCAATTATGGCAGTCAACAACAGCAGCAACAGCACAACAAATTTCAGCAAAAGTGTGTTTATTGAGCTGCATTAAATTAAATAATTTCCATTTAAAATCATATGAACATACCTTGTATTTTTTTTAATATCCCATTTTTTATGGTTTGCAAAGGGGGTTACCTTCGCCAGGAGGCCCATTTTCTCCAGACCTGTCCTGTTCACAGAAAGAGAAAGTAAGAGAAACGGGGAAAATATATCGATGGTGTTAACACTGGGATGCAAACACAGCAGGACAGGCACAATATCACCTATTAATGCATGTATGCCAAAACTTTATTGTAAACTGCTATGCCCTGTACACAGAAAAAGAAAAAGGCACATTTTTCATTTATTCTATCAGTGCATAGATGGTGCTTCGTGTGGATATTCAAATGATGGTTTGCGTGTACTGTGTTGATGCAAAGACAATTTTTAAGAGTTTTGCAAGATACTGTCTACAAGATGCTCGAATAATTTTACTATTTTAAGTAGGCTATTGCTGCCTTGCCTCCAAGCCACACTCCTCAAATTATGGCTCCAGTGAACAGACCATCATTTTTCCCCTGCAGTCTTATAAATTCCTTTGTCTGCTCCTTGCTACCTAAAACAAAAAACAAAATGTTAGCATAAGTTTTGCTTCAGACCACACTGGCTTTTTTTTAACATTTGCAGTGTTAACTGTTTGACTCAGTTTAAACCCAATACTTACATTTAAAAGTGCACACTTCAGCCACTGTTTGCTCCTCTGCTGACGCCGCAATGTTCTCGAATCCTCGCCAGCACGCAATGAACCTCGGGATATGTTGGCTGGCATAAGATCCATCTGTTGGATCATTCATTGCTATGGAAAAGAATAACACAATTCTCAACCACATATGAAGGCACAAGGACTTTTGTTCCTTCAGCAAGGCCTGGAAGGCAGCACTTCCTACAAGGCAGCACAACATTACTCCACCCCATTTAGCTCTGAGCCTACCACTCACAACAGCTAATTAGCATAACATCTTGGTTTTTGAAAAAACTCTCTACTACAGTGGAGGATGTTTGAGCTTAGTAAGTTAAAATCAATTCAGTCATTTATGTACCTCTCTACACTACGAAGTAAAGACCTTTATTAATATTTATATTTTTTGGTAAAGAAAGTATGTCAACAGTTGCCTAACTAGCCTGTATTTAGCTAGTTAGCTTGGCACTGAGTTCTGTTTAGGAAGCTAACATTGGCTAGCTTCAACAACAAATTGAATGTTAGTTTTAATTTTGTTCTCATAATTTGCACAAGGGTTTTATGCTTTAGTTACTGCTTACCACTGAGTTGCTAAGAAAAAAAGGGAGGCCTCTTAGGCTGATATCAAGCACCAGGTGCCTCAAAGACTGATAAACTTCAAAATGGATACCTTCTAGTAGAGAAATCTTATGCCTGATTGGCTGGTTAATAACGCAAAGGGTCTCTCAGGCTGACAGCAATTGGCAAATTCTTATGAGTCTGATAAAAAATGAACTGGAATTCTCCAAGCCCGATGGCAAAAAAATATATCTGATAGGCATAAATGGCTGCTAAAAAAATAGTGATAGCTCCCATGCTAATAAGACAAAAGGTCTCACTGGCTGATAAGTGCCAGGTACCTCAAAGGCTGATTAACAAAAAATGCATAACTTCTAGATAAGAAACTATATACCTCTAAATTTGGTAGCTCTTCTGCAAAATCCCACAAGGCTGATAATTAACATACATGGGCCTCCCAGGCTGATGACAACTGAAAAATATTATAAGGCTAATCCTCAAACACTGATGGCAATAAACTGAAGGCGACCATGCTTTTATATATCAGGCTTTATGACAAGAATTGTGATAGCTAAAGTGATAAGAAAAGAGAAGCCTTTTCAGGCTGATAATGCCAGATGCCTCAAAGGCTGATAAACAACAAAATAGATACTTTCTGTGAGAGAATGTATATGCCAGCAAGGCAGGTTAATGATTAAAAGGGTCTCTCAGCCTGATAACATTTGACAAATATTTACGAGCTTGATTTGAATTAACTGAAAGCCTTCAAGGCTGATGGCAATAAACTATAATCTGACAGGGTGATAAAAACTAATAATAGGTCTAGTGCTAATAAGAAGGGAGCTCTCTCATGCTAAGTGCCAGATGTCTCAAAGGCTGATAAATGACAAAATGGAACTAACATGCCTGCAAGGCTGGTTAATGATGCAAATGCTCTCTCCAGTTGATAAAAATTGACAAATATTTAGGAGGCTGATAAGAATGAACTAATAGCCTCCAAGGATAATTGCAAGAAACTGAAATCTGACGGGCTCATAAGGTAAGATGCCTAATAGGCTGATAAACAACAAAATGGATACCTTCTAATAGAGAATTTATATGCCTACAAGGCTGGTTAATAATCCCAAGGATATCTCAGGCTGACAATATTTGACAAATACTTAGGAGGCTGATACAACTGAACTAAGAGCCTGTAAGGCTGATGGCAATAAACTGAAATTGAATAAAGCTATCAAAAAACTGATGATGGCTCTAGTGCTAATAAGAAGGGAGGTCTCTCCAGCTGTTAAGTGCCAAGTACCGCAAAGGCTGATTAACAACAAAAGAGATCTTGTAGATAAAGTGATTTACTTCAGAATGTGGTAGTAATTCTATGGTCAGGAGTGCAATAGAGCATAATTGGCCTTGATCCCTATGAGTGGGTAGGATGGCCTCTCCCCCCATCATTCTGGTAGTAATAAATAGGTGTGTCCCAGAGTGGTAACTTGTGCCAAACCCTGCAAGACTGATTAGTAATACAGAGAAGTCTCCCAGGCTGACAGCAATTCACATATTGCAAAGGTAATAAAAATTATATTTCTAATAGAAAAATAGTTATCTAATACTATTTATATACAGCTGGGATAGGCTCCAGCACCCCACCGCGACCCAGTAGGATAAGCGGTTTAGATGATG
>JAILXH010036700.1:0-11283 GCA_023558415.1 Piaractus mesopotamicus
TACTTAACACTGTTATAATAACAGTAGGTGCAATAGGGTATGTAGAGGGCAGGGAGCAACATACTATGGGTTAAAGACATACTATGGGTTGCTCACATTTAGCTGCAAAATTTAAGCTAAAATATTATTATACTCTGACAAAACTGGCACAGACCAGAGGTTTCCAAGCTTTTGCAACACGAACGACCACAAAAGCTTCCGTGGCTCACAAGAAGATTTTACTGATCACACATTTCTGACTCCCCTAATGAGAGCTGATCTTGTTTGGCAGCTACTGAGTGCTGGATGTCAGGAAAGTTGCAAATCCAAATGATGGTGAGAGCTTCATTTAAAAAGATCTCTGAGAGTTCAGCACAGAGTGGTAGTTACTTGTTTTCAGTTCTCACGTACTTGAAGCACAGCGCTACTCACTGATGTCCTTTGTTTTAGTTTATGCTTGGTCTTCTTTGTTTTCTCAGTTTGATACAGAGGCTTCTTCACTTGTAGACGGCTCAGACTTAGGATCTTTCCCTTTGACCATTTATCCACGATGGATACGTTTCAGATGGTTGAAAAGTGAAATATTTTACATTGACTTTGACTAAAAATAAACATAACTAGCCAGCATTTAGCAGAACAATGAATCTTCATTAAGCTCGATACAAATGATGTTTCATTTTTACAAATAATGAACAATACTTATTGGTTTTAAATTATGTTTGGTTAAATGTCTGTATTGTAAAGATTTTTTGTGGCCTAAAAAAAAGAAAGATTGCCAACGGCCCACTAGCAGTACCACCATGGCCCATAGGTTGGAAAGCACAGGGATAGTGTTAAAATGGCATTATTTTAATAATAGCAAGAGAAATCGCCAGGAGAAATACAAATATCCTGCCTGATACTCTCAGCTACATTCATACCGGGACTGAAATTTCTGCCTGTGAAAGAGACTGTGCTGGCAGTCGGGCCTATGATTGAGTAAGTATGATTTTATGAAGTGCAGCAGTGATGTTGTCAGCATTTTGGAGATAAATGTGAGGAGGACTGTAACATGGATTTAAGAATAGGAAGTGTATTAAAACACAGCTTGTTTTAAGCACAAAAGCAGCCGAGCACTCCGCATAGCATTAGATCAAGGGTGTCAAATTCATTTTAGGTAATAACACTCGGTCCATGGTCAAGTGGTTGGGACCAAAAAAAAAATCAGTTTAGTTGGCCGATAACACATCAGCAACTCCTCATGATTGTGTTTATTATAATTATAATTTATCTGAAAGGCACATTTTGAGTGCACAAACTGACTGAACAAACATCACCTACAAAACAGATCAGACAGTCAGACTAACGGATGGTAAGGATGTCGTTTTTTACATGAGGTCTTTTAGTAAAGGGTTGCACACATGAGCGCATTCAAATGTAGGAACTGTAGAGTCCTGTTTAATTTCTCTACTTAAGCTAAGAAAAGCTAACTTAGACAGCTAAACAATCTTAACACTCATCTTGAAGGTTATTTACCAATAAATCAGGGATTGATCACAGGCCTAGCTATCACAGGCTTCCTCAACAGGGAAAGAATATTTCTTCAGTGTTTTTAAGATAATAAAATTTGATTTGTTTTCTGTGACTGTCGTCTCTGTATCATGACCAGTCAAAGTGCTATACTCTCTGCCAAGCCCTGCCTTATTTTCTCAGCGCTCCTATCACTGCTCAGCAACCATTGCTAACCTCAGTTTCCTCAAGCCTTCAGTTCCTTACCACGTACCAGTGTTTAAATTTGAAGCTCCAGTTGCGGTTAAAAGACACAACTGTGGACATTTAAGATTCCATCCTGTAGAGTATGTTGTTTTCTACCCATCCAAAACCAAAAAAACCCCAAAAAACTTGTAGTCAGTTTTCTGTGAATTTGGTATTTACAGTGCTCAAAATGGGCTTTGTGAAAATGTGAACATCTAATGTTATTTCGTTATTCGGTATTGCATCAGAGGTAAGATATAAATGGACCATAAACACTGCTGATGCACGAGGTGGCAATATGCTTTCAGCTTCAAAGATTAGCTTTAGATTTTTAAGTTTGCTCTGTTGTTTTGTCATTTTTGCACTGTCCGATTTTAATTTAATTATGTCGTCTTCATTGGGCAAACGTGCCTGTGGTGATCTTATAAGGTAGTATTTATAGTGAAGGGTGTTGCTGTGTTGGTTCTGTTGATGTGAATCCAGTTTTTTGGTTTACTGCTTTTGTTTTGTATCACCACAGCGAGGGAGACGTATTACAATAGTCAGGGTGATGATTACACAGCTGTCAGGAATAAGCTATAGCCTGATGTAATGACACAGTGGGATACTGTATCTACCAAGTTGGACTGGTCACTACTCAAAAATGTATTGCTGCATATGCCCCTGCATAAGACAATACATTAAAATCTGAGGGGGAACCCTCAGGGTCTTCCAGGCCTTCAGAGAAGGACTAATCATTTCTGGGGTCATTTTTGTTCAACAGAATCATGCTTGTATCTAAACTTAAGTACAGTACAACTCTTGTTTTATCATTAAATATAGGATGAAAACAACATACAGCAGGGAAATAGTCCAATCAGGTGTTGTTTTTCTCCTTGGTATCTAGGTGGATAGCTAAACAATCTCTCCTGTTGGTTAGGACCTCACAGGCTATAGAGAAAGCCTAACATGTTAGATTAACCATCAGCATAATAATGAAGTGACCAAACAGGCAGGGCCAATTTTGTGAAAAATCATCACGTTAAGCCTTCTAGAAGTCCTAGGTACATCAGTACATGCAAATATAAGCAGCAGCCTAATCAGTGGGCTGTTAGAAATGAAATATAGTGACGGCAGCTCTACACCAGTCCTCTCTACCGAAAGAGTCACTGTAAAACTGTAGCAAGGAAAAATGCGTCAATATATCTGTCATAAGCTTCAGGTAAAACATGTAATGTCTTTTAAAAGCTTCTAATGTCTGTGTTCAATCTAGAACTGCCTTCTTCCTAATTTCTGTCCCACTTTAAATGGTGCAGCAGTTACATTGTGGTGCTAACAGATTTTCTGTTCTACCTTAAATGCCGCAGCAGTTGCGTTTCAGTGCCAAAAGCGCCAGAATGTAACTGCTGCAACATTGAAGGTGAAGTGGAATATTCGAATAAGAAGCTAATTTCACCCTCGTCAAAAAGTGTTCATGCGAATCGTCATTAACTTAGCACTAATAATCCTAGCACTAGAATACTGTGGGCACGTTAGCAGGATTTAGCATTATCGTTGAGGTGTTTTGAGTTTTGACATTTATGGATGTTGGCAAATACAGTAACCTAGATACAATTTACATTACCTTGTTGCTGCTTCTTTATAGTTTTAAATAAATGTTATTCCAATCATTATTTTGCAAACAATCAAAAGTCCACGAGTTTAATTTAAAACACGGATTTGTCTGGTGGGCTGTATAAGAACCATAATCGGGCCTGCCTTAGCCTGTGGGCCGTATGTGTGGCACCCCTGCATTAGTTAAATATAATAAGCGTAGTTATCCAAATTTATTCATTTATTTATCATGAGGTCTCAGTTTTAAGCCGGTGTCTCCTACTGCAGTTTTTTCCTACTGATGAGTTTGAAAAATGTTCAGGCCTATATTCCCCATTTTTGCAGCCTCTATTCTCCATTCACAGCAGTGAAATTTAAGGTTTGACCCACCCATTCAAAAACAACATCCCTGGTACTGGAAAACGTGGTGAAAAATTACAACTAAGTTGCAATTTTACAAAACTTTCTTACGCTTTGCTCTGCTGGTGGTCGCGAGCTGATCAACTTTTTTCCACTTGATTGGGTGGAAGCATTATAATCAGCTCGTTACATGAAAGAAAGTACTGGGGAGGCCAGTCAGATTTCTGGCTTCACCCCTGCAGCACACATCCTTCTGGACATCTTAAGATTTTCTGCTGTAGACGAATGTTTGTCTCTGCTAATCAAATTGTTCTGTCATAGGTTTACAAGGTTTCTTCAAGTCTATCTGTGCCCTCCTAGTGACATTTCTATATGAGAACATATTTTTTTTATTTATTTACCTATTTATTTTACAGGGTGTTGGGATACTTCCAGGAGTCAAAACAACTCCCAGATGCCAGAACTGTACTGTGCAGTTGCCGGTATGTGAGAGCATACGCTTTTACGCTTGGAGAATACCAATGTTATGCTGATGCATGCAGGAATGTGGCAGCTTCTCCACGGCTGCTCTCATTTTTTAATTGCCTGAAGTGTCTATCCCCGCCCTCCTCCGCATATCTTCCATCTAATATCTCGTGTATCTAACAAATTTGACTTCTAGTTGGTAAAAAATTTAGCATTACGCAGATAAGCACCCTGCAATCGCTCTAATTGTAGTTAATCTGCTGTCGATGGCTATCTTTGTTGTGTTTGGCTATGATAATACACATTATTCTACTTTCATGCTGATCACTCATATTTTTTTTTCCCTCACTCCGTCTGTCTATCAAGAGAGCAGGAAACAGAAAGACAGTGGAAAACGTAAAATCTAAAGGTGTCGCGACAAACTATTTACTACTTTCTTGCAATTAATTCCAACAAAGTGAAATCGTTAGATGAATAATTAAATGGCTAAGAGACTTGGCCTAAAAATCCTGGCCTAGCCTTAACTAATGCATTACAAAAACCAAACATAGTCTCTGATCAGCATCAGGCACTTGGCAGGCATATCAGAAAATAGTACAGCAAATATTTTGCATCACCATCACAGAGTGCATCATTAACAGCTGTTCCACCCAGCAAATGTTCTGAGTTCTTGCCACTACTGCGTGCTTACAGGAAGCTCTGCATTGTTCACTCGTGTTAAATGAATTTCACAGTAGACTTTCTTCTCTTGCACTTTTGCAGGCCGTTCATTATCTCAACTATAATGAAGATATGAATAGCCTAGTTTACATGGAGGGAATATGGACTGTGACTAAAAACGAAAAAAGTCATTAATATGTAAATAAGTGTAAAGGAGTGCATGGTTTGGGACGCAGCCAAAACGTTTTTTTAAATCATTTTATGATTTTGACACAATAAAAAAATTGAGACAAAAGTAAATATTTTGACTTTCTGTTTCGAAACACATTTGTTTGGTGGTTTGAGCTGAACTTGAGGTATGAGCTATTTAGAATTTGTGTGAAGCTGTAAAATTCTTGTTTATTTTTGCTGAGTGTTTCCTGCTCGACCGGGAACTGTATGATTTAAACTTGTGTTAAGTGTGTCCTCTTAGCTCGGTGCAGTGCATTAAACTTTGGCTGTGATATTTCTGTAATAGAAGCCACAACAAAATGTTCAAATGTTAGTTAATCTGCCCCTATATTTGTAGAAATTGAGGGAGGTTAACCAGCGCCCCCATCCAGGGCAGCCACCTAGGGCAGGCATGCCAAACTGGGGACCTTCTGGGCCAAAGTGCTGCAGAGATCAGCGTTTACCCTCATCTCACCCTCTGAATTCAGTTCATGAAGGCCTTGCTAATTAGCTGATGAGCTGAATCAGGTGTGTTTAATGAGGCAGTGAGCTGAGGTCTGCAGTGTTTTGGCCTGTAAGGACTGCAGCCTGACACATGAGGCCTAGGGCTTCCAGTAGCCCCATGAAAACTAAATAAATAAATAAATAAATTCGATATATTGTGTGTGCAGATGTAAAACAACCTACTCTGAATATACACAGATGTAAAAACAGCTGTTATTTGCAATCGTAGCAGTTATTTTTAGTAGCGTCAGTGCGGTCCCACCCCCGGTCATGTTAATAATGGACTACTCCGTGTTGTTGCGTGTGGACTCAACTGTGTAAAGACAAACTGGTATGAACAAGGCAATTATCAGTGTGATTTGTCTGGATGTTCAGGGGAGAAATAAAATAAAGTACAGCAGAGAAATGCTAAAAGTACGGAGCCCAGCTGGTGACATCCCATTTAAATGAAAATAATGTGTGGCCACACTTTATTAACAAGTGGGAATAAGATCCTAATATGTGGTCATGACTTAGTAAGGCGTGGGAACAAGATCATGCCTTACTAAGTCTTTACTTACTCACTAAGTGGCCTGCATTAGGATCTGGTTCCCATGCCTTACTAAGTCGTGGCCACACATTTTTATTTATACGGGATGTCGCCTGCGGGACTCCGTGAAACAAAGGAGGGAGAAAAGCTAAAGGTTTTTTTCTACACCGCCAAAACTAACTTCAGTCAGAACAGAGTGCAGCACAGGCTCAGCATAATGCTAGAATTACTGTAGAAGTTACTAATTATTTCCCTCAAAATGTAATTGACATTACGTTACTAAGTACTTCCGGACAAATGTAGTCATATCACTCATTACTTTACTTCTTCACATCATTCTGTGCCAAATTATCTCTCTATGTAGGCAAATAATTTTGCTTGTTTCAAGCATTTATTTTTGAAAGAAAATATTGCCAATATTGTACAATCATTTTGCTTAATAAAATTAAGTGAAATTTGTGTAGAAATAAGTTAAATCATCTTGCAATATAATGAGAAATATTAGACATATTGACTAGATTTAAGATTTCACTTGCTAAAATGTCATTTTTTTGCAGTGTAAAAGGTTGCACTACTTGGGAGCCCAGAACCATAACTAATTTTTAGATGTGAAGCCAGGGGGTCCCATTCCTGCCTTTTGCCTAGACCCTCAGAATCACTAACTCCATCCCTGTCCCTCTCCTCAAGTGGTGCAGCCCCAGACAATTTAGTTAGTCAGCTAATGAGTCTCATAGAGTGGATAGAGTTTAACATATCAGATAAAAATCTGGTGTGACACAGCAGACAGTAGTATTTCTTTTTTAATCGTATATCACAAAAGCAATAAATAAGTGCAGGTAATGAAGAAGATTGCTAAAAAAGTAGTTAGCATGTCCAACTGGAACACAGCAGTTCTCTGCTATGTTTAACCAAGCAGCATTTTGGTATGTTGGGATGTGTTTGTCCAGGCTGTCAGGTTCAACAGTGGTCACTCTCCAGTGAAGTTTATAATTAGCTCCTGGCTCCTGCTCTCGTTGGCCTTATCAGAAAGCTCATGAGGCTTGGCTGAAGTCCTTCATCTGTTAGAACGAGTTTTGCTTAGCCTTGTGAATTCTCTTTAGATTTACTGAAGCCCAGCAGCTTGGGCCATATCATTACTTAGCATATTTAACTTCTCTTTGTGTCACTCATGTATGTCTATTTACTCGCATAGTTATAAGTTATAAGATAATAACTGACCTGCATCTGAATCATGATCCCTGATCCCCATTACAATGGCATCAAATGTCTGCCAAACAGCTGCTGTTCTTGACCAGGAGCTATTGATAGTAAATCCTTACAAAATACATGCTGAGGCATAACAGCTACACGCATATAGCATTAAGGATTTGTATTCCATTTTATTAAAAAAACATTGCAGAGAGGTTTTGGATAAATTAGGTTCACTAGATTTCTGGAGGGCAAAATGTTTTTCATTTTCTTTCCCAATCCCAGAATAGAAAATTCTTATTTTACCAGAGTAGATGTCACAATTAGTTCATTTTCTTTAACACATAAAAGTAACACTGCAAACCCATGTTCTCAAAAACCATCATCATTTCTCTGTATTATTAGAGACTGCATGGGTCTGATACCCGGTATCAATATCAGCGGAAAATGCTGGATCACGGAGGGGAAAATAAGAGTGAATCCTGAAACAATTCTATCTTGAAATAATACACAATCATGTTTTTGATGTTGTGTTGTTAGCTATTTCTTTCTGTGGGCGGCTTCCTATTGAGCATCATGCTTATCTTAAGTGAAGAGCTTCGATTAACAATCACACACAGTATGACTGAGTCTAAGCACCACTTTAATTAATCATTAAAAGCTGTATGAATGCTAATGGCGCCCCCTTGAGGAGAATCTTCAGCCTGCTGAACGTGAGTGAGTGAGTGAGTTCCAAGCCAGGTCCATGAGAGGCTATTTAAGCAATCTAAAAATAGCTTCTTTTAATGCCTAGCAGTTTTTAAAGAAAAAATTGGCAGTGGTATCGGCTGAAATTGAAGGGTTTAACGTCGCTATCAGAAAAGAGTAATATTGTGCCATTTCTACATTATATATGTTTCCTGTTTTTTGTCCATTGTCATTTTTTGTTGTACGTTTAAAACAAAACTCTGATGATAATCAAAACAAATACAGCAAATACAGTCGTATTCAAAAGTTTGGGCACCCTTGTCCAATTACATGTTTTGTTGATTTTCTATGTGTAAATAAGTGAACACACCTTCCACAAAAAACACACTTCTGCATATTTTAATGCACAACTATTGTTTATTTGCTGAATTTTACATTCTGGGCAAAAAAATAAAGCAGAATAAATAAAATGCGGCCTCTGCAGAAGTTATGGCACTTTTTTTTTTTGTGCTATATGTTAAAGTATATAAGTATAAATATAAATTCTTAACTAAAATTTGCAGGAAAATGTCATATTTAAGTTTGTGCACTGTAGAGGACGTGTTAACTTATTTTCACATAGAAAATCAACAAAACATGTCATTTGGTCTGGGGTGTTCAAGCTTCCAATCGCTTTATACAATCAGTCTAATCTATGGTTCGTTCAAAAAATGTATAAAATAGACAAAACTTACCTTTTTATAGGCCACAGAAGCAAAACATCAACTAATTTACTACACACAGTACTGTGCAAAAGTACTGAAATTGATTTAAACAGATGTTTATTTGGGTTGTGAGCATTTATGTGCACAGAATGCCAGTGATATTACAATAAATACAAATAACATTAATACAGTAAGTAGCAATTTTATGTATGTCAAAGGTTTCTTTAACCATTTCTCATTCTTTCCTCAAAGAAAGCCCAGTATAAATTTTAGCTATCATCAAATACCTGGTTTGGCTCATTGATGCTTCACTATGTTAAATAAAGTGTGCTGCTGATCAAATTTAAGAAATCTGTGCGATGGCTGGAGGCCTTAAGGAGAAATCTAGAACTTTGTTCTTCAAACTAGCTTACAAAATAAGCAGAATGTTTAGATTTTAAATGCAAAATCAACATATAGATGAAGATACTAGATAATTCATTTACATCTTTTGATTGAGTTCTCTTTGAATACTCTTTCAGTTATCAGATTCATCTCCTTGGGGAAGGGGTCTGATACACAACCCACATTAAAAAATGTTTTTCGCACGTTGTGTGCAGTTGCACATTTCCACCAAAGAGGTCTCCAAATCCTCAAATCTTACATAGTGCAGCTTTCACATTAAGAGAAGAAAACAGAAAAACGTCCAATCAAAATGAAGTTCTGTCAAATCTGCTACGTTCTTGTGAAATAGAGTAGCAGTACTCAGGAAGCATGGAATAATTCACTAATTCACTAACTATTAATGGAAACTTTCTTTCTTTCATATAGTAATATCATAATATAGGCCAGCACTACACTGATTCAGTAAGAGAACAGCGTATGAAGCTAACAGTGTTTAAACTCTTTTAACAGAAGCTCTCCAGTTCACCAGCACTGCAGTAAAAGCAATGAGTATGTTTGAGAAAAGCGTTTCATAAAGATCAGAAGTGGTCATTAATTCAGAGGATGTTTTGATAAGAAGCATCAAAGGAAATTTTACAGGAATTTATTAATTTGCCAGCTCTACTGCAAATAAAGTGAACAAACAGAGACAGACATATAAAATCTTAAACCATTTTCAAACACAACCCTTTTTGAACATGTTCTCTTTTGAAGGATTGAAATGGAATGTATGAAAAGTGAAAGATCAGCTCACTGATAAATAAATGCGTCAACTGAGACCCTAAAGGCTTGTATGTGCTCCTCACACTCATAACTACATCATTTTCATCTTAGTTTAGTAGCAGTTACCAAAATAATTCATAGTAGTTATTAAATATTCATAGTAGTAAATAAAGAGTTTAAGACTTTGATTGTTTATTAATAAAAGAGTATGTAAACATTGTTAAACTTTCAACACGTACCATTCCCAGCTCCATATACAGAAACTACACTGCAAAAACAGCCTGTTTGGCTTATGACTTTTGTGATTTTACAAAAACCAACCCATTTAAATATATCTGCAGCAGTTAAGCCCCACCCATTCACACTAAAGTTATAAAGAGTGTCTCATTCCTGCTTTTTGAATGACACACAATATACAGCAGTCAATTAGAACAGAGGTCATTTGCATATTGCTGCTGTTGGAAGAAAACCTCATATCTCCATTTTTGTCGTTTTTCAGTTTTTGACATAATTTGAAAATACCTGTTGCTCTGTACATTGTGTGTAAACTTCATGAAGAATGGACCAAAAGAAACGGCCCAAAATGAATGAAAAGTCTGGTTCCATTGACTTACATTAAAAGTAAAGTAGGTTTTTTCCTTCTCCTGTAAATTTGCCATTTTGGAGATACAAGCTTTTCTTCCAACAACAGCGATATATTGGTCTCAGTAACAAAAACAGCCTATTTAATCTTGAGATATAAAGAGAGTTTGGAAATAGTCATGTAAAAATGAATTATCACTGCTTTTGGTACATTAAACCTACACAAACGTTATAAGTGGTCTTAAGGAGAAAAAATAAAATGCATGAAAAATGTAGCATATGGCTCCTTTAATAACTGAATAATAATCTAGAGGTTATGAATGAACTGAATTCATGGTTATTCGTTTGTGATGTGCTGACCAAGACACTGTGCAGGCTATTGGAAAGCTAGCGCTATGTATCCTGCCTTTCGCCACTCCCTGTATTCCTGGTCTGTAATTTCAGAGCAGGCCGGGCCCACAGTGCTAAAGCTCGTGCCCTCCGTCGACCCACTCCATCACACTGGACATCTCAATCTGTTTCCCGTGTTCACTTTCCGCACGTTTAGAACAGCACAGGTTTTCAATACTGATCAGTCAGAGCCTCTTTTCTGTTCATTCATCACCCACCCCCGCTCACTTTCCCCCACCTTTTTTTTCCCAAAGCTCTTTCTGTGGTCTAGTAAATTAGAGGGACAAAGTGCTATGGTGGGAGCGTGCTAATCGTTGTTGGTGATTGCACGTGGCATGAAGAAATGAAAGCAGGCCTAGTTTGTTATATCCGCATGCCCTCGGCCACAACTTTGATTTCTATTAATTGAGGGAGATGAGCAGTTAAGAATAGACAAGAATTTAATGAGTTTGCAGAGGCCTGGAATTGCAGGCTGCGGTATTGACTTCTCCTGCTAGTAAGGATATCATCTTTTCTGAGCTGGCTTCAAACCCTAAAGCACAGACGACCAAAGAAAAAAAAAAAAAAAAAAAA
>JAILXH010036700.1:11677-27824 GCA_023558415.1 Piaractus mesopotamicus
AAACCTGAGCTATTCAGATGAAAGCTGAAAAGATGAAAATGAAAAAGAGCATAAGCCACATCTTCTGGGTGTTCCTGGCTCTGCTCTACGTTTTTCATTATTCTCTAATAAAGGCACTCTTCAGCAGACAGGTAACCATGAACATTAGAACAAATGAACCTGAAGGAAATCGAAGCAATATAAAACTTATATTATACAGTATTTGACTGGATGTACCTTACAGTAGCTAGGCTGGTACAAGTGATTGTTATCAGCAAGTTTCTGCTTCTGGTACATTCTTTCAAAATGAGCAAGCATAAATTGTCATGATGAGTTGAGGCATTTTTTGTGAAAACCGTCCTATTTGTTGGGAAAAAAAAGAAATGAAGCATGACCATGAAACAAGAAACCTGCATTTAAATAAAAAGCGGTCTTAACAGTTAGCAGTGACCACAGCACACCTTCTCCACGCCATTATACCACAGTAAATTACTGTGTTTGTTTCTACCATTATTTTTGTGTGTTTAGCCAGACAAGTATAGAACCTAAGATTTGGGGATCGACCAAATCTGAGGTTTAAATTTTCTAAATTTCTGCATAACTAAATGGTATAGACATAAAGTAATTCAGAGTAGCTTGAAATGCTCCATTCTATAGAAACTTAGTCAGAATTGCTCACAGTGCTGGTGATAGGAAACAGAAGTCTGAAGGGTTTAAAGCTCCTTTACAGAAATTTATATTGTGGTTGCGCATTGCAACTATATTGTTCTTTGTTTTATATTTTCTTCTTCTCTTTTATTATTCTGATGGATTTTTGCCACATAACATCGTCCTGCTGTTTCCGAGATATCAACACTGTCCCAACTCCAGATTGTCTGCTCTGATTGTGTGATTGTGTGAGATGCTTGTATACAGCATTTTCATCGGATGCACGGTTTTTGTGTAGCAAAGAAATTTCGCGGAATTTTGTCCCATAAGAATGAACAGAGTTTTGGCACATTTCGTGTGTCACGATGATACAAATACACACGCACTCAACAGACCACACACTCCACAAACACACTCAATACACCACATATAACACACCAAACACACACACACACCACACAAACACGCACACCCTCTTTTAAGGTAGCAGGAGATTTTCGGTAGCAGTGTATTCTAAGGTGGCACTGGGTTTAAGGTAGCAGATTTAAGGTAGCAGGAGATTTAAGGTGGAAGTTGATTTAACGTAGCAGTGAAGTTAAGGTAGCAGGAAATTTAAGGTGGAAGTGGACTTAGACAACCATGCCAACCGCCGACTTAGCAACACCTTAGCAACCACCCATTATACCAAAGCAACAACCTAGCATCCACTTAGCAACATAATAGCAACCACTTAGCAACCACACAGGAACACCATAGCAACACCCTGGGATACCATAGCAACACCATAACAACCACCTAGCATCCACTTAGCAACACCAATGCAACCACCTGGGAAACCATAGCAACACCGACAATGAATCCACATCAAACAATGAATTCACATCAAACCACTCTGAATAACGTTTTTATTTTTGCATCTCAGAAAATCGAAAAACATCTGAGGAATTCCATTTTAATGTACACTTCAAAACAGAGGTTTCTATAAAGAATGGTTCTTGGCTTAGAAACATGGTTCTAGGAACAGTCTTTAATAGGCATAGCATCTTTACATTATGGGAAACGTTCTTTAAACTTAAATGTTCTTCACATTCGCACATCTGATTTACATAAGATTCCCTTTTTGTCACTGTTAAAGGAGACTGCATGCTGGAGTAATTACCATCACCTTCTATGCACATAAACACTTGCAGTTGTGGGGCTGAGATATCAAATCAGTCAATTTGATATATGACCCTCACCTCATCTCACCCACTTGTTATTGAATCTCATTAGGATTGTTTGTTATGTACTCTAGATGAGGCCTCATGAAAACCTCTTCAGGGGACCCTATAATTTAAGTGTTCTGTAAACTCTAAATGCAATTATTGAGGTCGCTCAAATATATGTTTAATTAAAGTGAGACTGACAGATGTGTAATGAAAGAGATAAATAAACTCTTCAAATGTAGCCTGCATAAATTTAATTAGATTACCTTCTGCTTAATATGACGTGAGACTTCGACTAATTATGTGTTTTGATCCTTAGCAACAGTATCTGCTTTCATCAGTAGCGCGTTTGCCTTCTCTTGGGACCAGCAGTGGAGAGATGCTGGAATGTTTAAGCCTCATTCTTTTCATAATGTGCCTATTATGATGGATTAAATGTTGATTTCTTTTCCAAAGGTCTTGACTTGATGCTGACATTGACACTGTAATGGTCTGCATATTAAAGATGTTATTCTATTAATAGAGCACATTGGTAAGATAGTGGCAACATACAGAACACATCTGTAGTTTTTAGTCAGGGTCGGGCTGGACAGTGTCAGCAGCGCTGCTATGTTTACTGTAACTTATCCTACTCATTCCAAATGTCCAGTGTGCCGGCCGTTTTAACCCTGGGTATTCTAGCTATAGAAGCGCGTATGTCACCACGTTCATTTTTTATGTTTCTATAGAACTCAGTCCTTTATTGGTTGATCATTTAATAGAGTGTTGTCTTTTTTATCTTGTCATAAACAACAACAAATACGACAGCTGGTGAGATAGACGCTTACTGTGTCCAAGACCGAATGAAACACTGTTTCTGAATTATTCTTAGTCTTTATTTCAGAAAGGTTTTTCTATGTACGTGCTTCTAGAAGGTCCCTTCTATGAAAGATAAAAAAGGAAATAGTAGGTATTTATTTTTTACATGCACACATTTTGAGATAAAGTTCAGCCCCTTAACATTCCAGGCTTATTACGTACTAAGGCTTATCATTCATTATCTACAAGGACTTCAGTGCAAACTAATGGAGCTTTTTTAGGTTATAGCAGTGTGTAATAAAACTTTGGGCCTGCTGGCAGGCCACTGGCTTGGTAAGAGGTTAAAGTCCAGTAAACTGTCTAGTAAACGATGCTTTAATTAGCACAACAAACTTGTGCATTACAAAATGCGATCGTTCAGGATTTTTGTTTATTTTGTTAAAAGTAGAATCTAATGTTTATCTAAGAGTGACAGTATATGGTGTGTATATGGTGTTCTATGAATTTGGGGATAATATTGTTTTTAGTGATTTTAATGGATTTTACTGTCCAGTATAACTGCCCATTCTTTGCAGCCTGATGCTGTTGATTCATCTGCCCTGATCGGGTGCCCACTGCTCGTCAGCCTTCTGGACCAGTTTGACCACCGTGGAGCTTCCTGCTGTGCAAACCCCACCTGCACGCCACTGACCCTCCTGATGATGCTACTGCATTTTTAATGATACACATTGCTTTTCCTGCTTTTTCTTATACTTGTACTGATGGCCAAACCTTATTCTCTGCTGTTATTGTTTGCTATCTGGTGTCGACCAGAGGAGGATGGGTTCCCTTTTTGAGTCTTGGTTCCTCTCAAGGTTTCTTCTTCGTGCTCTTAGGGAGTTTTTCCTTTCCACTGTTGCCACTGGGGCTCAGACTTGGGTTACTTTTCTGTAAAGCTGCTCTGTGACAATGTCTGATGTAAAAAGCGCTATATAAATAAACTTTGACTTGATCTCGGGTATACTTGACACTGGAGTTAAGCACAATAAAGCTGCAAGGTTTTGAAAAATTAATATATTTATTATCATCAGAATAACAGAGCCAAATTAAAAACTGAATATTTCCTATGTTTCAGAAACATTATTTCTGGCTACGACACTGCCCTAAAGCATAAAATATATGTAGGTGTTTAATATTTCATATAAATCTATGCAATATGTAATATTCTTTATGTAATGTTTTGACTTTTTTCATCAATTACCATGATTGTTTTAATAATTTGCTCGTTTCAGATACAGTAACATAAATCAGTGCATATGATTTGTGTTGAAAGCTCTTTTTTTATCATTTTTATTGTGATATAAAATTGAAAATGATATAAAGTGTATATTATTATTAAAATGAAATAATTTTTTTTATGAGCCAATCATGCAGAAGTCCAGGTAGTTCCAGGAGTACTGAAACAGCTGTACATACAGTAAACACAGAAAAAGTTCAGTACTTATTTTACGTCTTATGTTGGTCATAATAAATATGCTCATTTTTCAAAAACTGACATTTCCTGCACCTTTTTGGTGCTACATAGAAACATTTTCACAGTGGTTCTATAAAGAACCATACACAACACATTCTCCATCTATCTTAAGAACTCCATCTATCTCAAGAACGATGCAAAGAACCCTTTAATCATAAGAGGGTTCTTTGAGTGTTCATGGCTCTATATAGAACCACTTTCTTTATTAAAGAACCCTTGAAGGACCATCTTTTTAGGAGTCAGTAAGCAATAATAATAATGACTTCAACCAAGTAAATTCAATCCGTTCGTTTTTTAACCAGTTGTTTTGGCCTAAACTTCATGAACTTTAAGCTACAAACCATCTTTCATCACAGGCTCTTCGAGTAGTGAGGACAGAGTCAACTGTTAATATGTAAATGTGCAGATAAGCTAGTGAAACATATTTATATCATTTAAACTGTTCAACTGGAGCTTTCAGTTGTTATGAAGTGGGCAGATGGCGCACAGGAAGAGATACTGCAAAGACATTCTCCACCAGAGTGCTTTTGGTTTACACCATGCAACACGAGCAGCAACTTTTCCCTAACCCTGTCAAATACTCAGCCTGCACCTGCCTCATCCTTTTAACACTCTCACCTCTTTCAGCCTTTACTGCAAAGCCTGGACAAGAGCTTCCCTGTCAGGTTTTCCATCCCCTTCACCCTCCACCTGCTTCCAGACAGGAGCCTCAGTTCCACCTCAGTAACATGTAACACGAACAATGCTGGGTAAGTCTGTGTGCCAAATTCTAGACTTTATTAAAAGGTGCTTCATTTGAGTAAAAGCTTTGTGACACCATTATATGTTCATGAATCGAGGTGGAAATATATTAAGCAGGTTTTATTGGTCATAGAATAAAGAATAACTGGCGCCCAGTGGTGGCATCATAACATATGACAGAATGATGAGTCGCCTAGGCTACTGATCACATCTAGGTAATGCTGCATTTTACTTAACTTGGAAGTTTTTACCTTTCCAAAATAGGGAAAACATGCCTCCCCTTATAAAAGTGTTGTTTTAGTGTTGAAACTAGAAATGTGCATTTTCTGAAGGAAACGCAGAATGGTTGTGCAGCTTAAATGGTTCCCATTTACTGCTAGGTTGTTGCCAGGCGGTTACCATGGCATCCCAGGTGGTTGCCAAGGTACTGCAAGGTAGTTGCCATGGTATCCCATGCAGTTGTTAAACTGCTGCTAGGCAGTGGCCGTGGTGTATGGGGTAGAGGAGGGCGGGTCAGTATGGCTGTGGATTAGGGCTTGGAGATCTGCCCTGAGTGAGCACGTGCATTTTGGTGTCCGCTGGGCAAAGGAAAAAACTGAGCTGGGATTTGGGTGCAAATGAATGGGACTCTATGGGAGCAACGAGGGCTGTAAAAAAAAATTACACACAGAGGAGTGCGGATTTGTATAGTTGTGTGGAGTTTGAGGTCCTACCCTTAGTGAGTACATGTAGTTTGGAGGCTGTCGGGCAGGGGTGTCCAATCTTATCCACAAAGGGCCGGCGTGGGTGTAGATTTTCGTTCCAGACAAGAAGAGCACACCTGATTTCACTCATTTAATCAGTCAGTCTCAGTCTTTAAGCAATAGATCTGGTATGCTCCTGCTTTGTCGCAATTAAAACCTGCAGCCACACCGGCCCTTTTCCGATAAGAATGGACACCCCTGCTGTAGGGCAACGAAGTAATAGTTTGTGTGGTGGCGAAAATGAATGGGACTCTATGAGAGAAACGAGGGATGGAAAAAATGGCAAACAGGTGAGTGCGGGTCAGAACAACATTAAATTCGTGCTCTCAGTCCTGTGTATGCGAAATAGTGTCTTTTGGTTGAGCAGAAGTACAGTATATGGTCGTGCAATTTTTTACCCCATTCATTCCTATGAGACAAAAAAATCTGTAATTTAATGAAGATTGTACGAAAACTGTGCATCTGATCAAAAAGCTGCATACAAGCCCTAATCAGACCGGACAATCTGGAGTCGGAATGGTGCTGACATCTCGAAAACTGCAGGATGAGTAAAACGAGAATAAAAAAAGAAGAATATAAAAAGAAGAACAATATAGTTGAGCATTGCCATAACAAGCTAGTCAGCTAACGGTACTGATAACATTCCTAACGTATTAATTTTCTCAAAACAGTGAACTCAACGTTACAGATTTAACCAACGACCATATCTGTAGGTTTATTGATGAAAGCAAATACTACTGTAACCTCATTTAAATGTAAAGAAGTGCTTCTTTAGTGCTGATGGTGTGAACAGCCATGTTGATATTACTTCATATTCTTTGACTTTCTTTAGTCAGAAGTCAGAAATTCCAAATTATGAGCCTTAGTCGAAGGCAGCGCTACAAAACTGCAAAAACATCTGTTACTTACTAAAAAGTAAACTTGACATTGTAACAACAGCAGAACTCTTTTTGGTGCAGAACCACTTACAACAATCTAAAGAACAATTTCACCATGCAAAGAACCATGTAAGCCTGCAAACAGTTATTTGAGTGTTCATAGTTCTGTACAGAACTACTACTTTTACTAAAGAACACTTGAAGAACCATCTTTCTTAGGAGCGTAACAAAGCTCAACGACACATAGCACGTTGAAAGATGTGAGATTTCACTCGTTCGGTAAGCATGCACTGCCTTGCAAACTAGCCTGTGCTCTTAATCGAATGCAGCCATGCATTCAAGCACATTTCACATATTTATAAATGCAGCTATGATGACTTATGATTGTTAGGGAGTGTTTTGCCATATTTATTTTTTCCTCAATTCATTTAAATACTGTCATAAATCATTTTTGCTTAATTTATGTACGTAAGTGTTCTCATGAGGCACATTAGCATGCAGGATGTAGCCTGCAAACGGCCTATTTTAATCAGTGCAGCACCCCTTAATTAACTGACAAATTCCGTCTTGAACATAGTCTATATTTATCAAAGCTGAGTCAGTTATGCGCACATACACTGTCTAAAAGTTAACCAATACTTTTTTCGAATGCCCCTCCGAAATGCTTTTGCAATAGTCAGTAGATCAGCTAGTTGCTCAACCACTGGCATAATTTTTTCAGGTTGCTGTAATAATGTTAACTGTCAAGATGCGGCAATAGTTCTTTGGGCTTGATTACTCAACCTTTTCCTAATTTCCATTGCCTTTCACCCTTCAGATAATATATTTGGTATGCACTGGTTAGATTGCTTGGAAGTCTTAGAAAAGAAAAATGATGGATCATTGTGGTATATTTTTTTATATTCATAAGTCACTGGACCTATTAACCAATAATCAAATAAGGTGTTGTTTTTTTTAAGACGTAAGTTCACTGTGAACGTAACTACTTTGTGGCAAATATGTTTTTCTCCTTAAAACATCCACTGTATGGTCTGTGAATTAGCATTCTAGCATTCAGAAATGAGCAATTGTGCACAGAGCATGTAATGTCCATAGCCGCCATAAAAAACACACATCAAAGAGACCATGAGAAGGAAATACATTTAATAAATAAGTTTTCTTTCTGCCCACATGAAGGGCAGGCCTATATTAAGTCAATGTAAAGCTTTGAAAAATACAATCTTAATAATCTGTGACAGTACTGATGGTACTCACACTTTATATATTCTCTTTTAAGTCTGAACATGGTATGTGATTTGGTTCGTTTCTTGTAAACCACTTGGAGGTCTAGGTAGACTGAAATAATGAAGATCATTTGGTATCTTAAAGGTAAGTCCGGGGTGTATATCTTTGTCAGTATATAGAAAGAAATCATTTTATCACATTAAGAATATACCATCTTAATCATCTGTTGTGAGTTTGCATGTCTACAATAGAAATAACAGAATCATATTGGCCCCATATTAATAACATTCAGTGTAAGATTAGGAGGAGAACTGTGACAACCTGTCATATTTTTGTTGGCACCTGAAAATGGTGATCTCACCAGTTATATTTTTGTGCATGCTATATATTGCACATAAACATGTAGCTTACATCCCTTTTAAAAAGAGTTCGACAGATTTTACGATACAGAACATCTCTCAAATTAAAAAAATAGTTTTAATTGACTGTACACGATACCAAAAAAACACTGTGCTCTTCCCTATAATCAGTATAGTGCTGAATTTCACACATGCTTCTAAGATACTTCGGCACCCTGAGCCCTGGCTTTGCGGTCATCACCGAATCCTCTCCCAGTGCAGCTTCCTATGACGTAACCTGCCGCTCTTCTCCTTAGTCATGTTAATGCACGCATTGTGCTTGTTGCTCTGCAAGTGGTTCCAGTACTTGATGAGTTCACTGGGCTGGAACTGGTGTGAAGTGATCAGGTGACTGTATTTGCAGCTGGAGTAGGACACTCTCCAGTGGTTGAAGAGAAACTCGTTTGGCGGTGGCGCCGGGTCAATGCGCAGTTTGGCCAAGCAGATCCCGACATAGACGTCCTCGAGGTGTAAACGGCGTATACTCAACGAAGCCTGGTAGATTTTTGCCGCCATGTCTCCCGAGAACACGTAGCCCGTACCCGAGCAGAAGATGGGGTACCTCTCGCTTGAATAGAGTTCAGGAGGCATGTACCACTTGCTGTCTTTGTTGCGATTGGGTGCGTAGCCTCGCATCAGGTAGCCTGTGAAGTAGTTGTGTCGTGGTGGCAGATCCGGCTTCAGCAGCTTTTGGATTAAATACTCAGTGTTGACAAACATGTCGCTATCCGTCTTCATGACGTACCGGGCATGCGGGCAGTACTCTGCGACCCAGTTCATGCCCATCAAGGTCTTGATGGTAAGGTTGTAGTAGGTGTCCATGTACGCCTGCTGTATTATGTCATGGTGCTGAAAGCTTTCTTCCTCAATGGCACCTTGAGGGTAGCCATCAGAGCTACTCCCTATGCCCAGCAGAAAAAGTCGCACAAAGCCCAGGCCCACGGCCACGCTCTCGTTCCCCCACGTCTGCCTGATGGCATTCCTGGCCTCCACCTGCCTCGGCTCTGCTGCAATAAGCAGAATTAGAAAGGGGCTGCTGTCTCTACATTTATAGGGCTCATTGAGCACATAGCGGTACGGCTGAGCTGCCAGCTGCCCTCCCACACCCATTTCTCGGTGCAAGCTGTTGGTGTTTGTGTTGTTGGCGCTCAGAGAGATCTCCAGTCCTACGATCCCTTGGGCAGCAGCAGCCTCAGCTTGGTGTGAGCTGAAGTTTACAGGTGGTTTGGGGGGAAAATAAATGGGCTCCCTCAAGACGCTTCGCAGAGAGCTTTGGTTCCCCTCCGCACGTTCCTTGAGGGGGCGCAAGCCCCGCATCGTGTAGGCCAATGGGTTCTCTCGGAATCCAGGCCGGCTGGACAGCCAGTCTTGGTGGCTGAAGAAGAGGAAGATGGTGAAGAGCAGGGCCAGTGACAGTAGGCCCACGACGTGCGTGCGGAAGAGTGACCGCTTGACATTCCAGGTCATCTTGATGGGGCAGCAGTGTCGCCGTCGCCACTGCATGATGCAGATAGAGGCTGCTCGGGAAAGCGCGGCGGTCACATCTAATCAAGTCAAACATGTGTTGTGAGCAGCCCGAGGGTTATCTGAGCTGGCAGATGGGTGTGTTCAGGCCCCTAGTGGAGCTAGAAGGGGGATGACATACTGCCCATGAGGACTGCTAGGACACGCTGCTCTGACTCTCTCCAGTGACAGGCGGTCATGCTTCAGGGCAGTTTCCTTCTGAAGGACGGCTGCTTCCTCAGACCAGAGCCTCCGTTATCTAAGGAGAATAGGAGAGAACCACAGAATGAATAAGGCTGGACAGCAATGAATTAAGCAGTGTAATACACTGCTAATCTCCCACTGCTGTGGAAAGAGATTTGATGTTATCCACACAGTGAACGGAGGAACCTTAATCCTCATTCATTAACTGTCTCCTCAGCCACCTTTTTTGGAGCAGGCCTTTGTTAACGTTGATACAGTGTATGCTGCTCCCCACTCATTAATCCTTCAGTTTCATGACGGAAACCCACAGGAGAGCCTTGCTCCCAGAAACAACTCACAATTCCAGCTGCAATCATCGCAACTGTAAGTGGCAACTCTGTGGGGAAGATTGCTATAAGGGGTCGCTCTACATATCATAGGGCAACCTAAGGGCCCTGTGTGAAAGTTTAAATTGCAGGTTTTCACAACATGACATTCAGTGAGAGCACTGCCACTGCAAAGGCTGCCTAAGTCCCACACCCGCCCTCCTGGTGCACTTCAGCAGCCAGGAAGGAGAAGCATCCGTCAAAATGAATTTTCAGGCTCCAGCAAGCAGTGTTGCTGGGATCCGCAGCCAGCAGCAGCCAGTGATAACAGCGCTCACCCCTTATTCACCTTCCACCTTAAACTTATCAACACCACGCCAGGGGGAGAGCTCTCCCTGCCTGCAATTTCCAGCCTTAACTGCTGCTTCCTTGCACATGGGGGGTTTATTGGATTCTAGAACCTTCTTTCAATAATCATGAAGAAAAAAAAAAATAAAGGTAAATGGACAGACAGAGAGAAAAAGACACAGTGAGAGAGGGAGAAAGTAAAAATTGAAATGCACCAGTTTTGAATTCCGTTTATCTTAACGATCACAATTATTTCATTTTGTTATTTTTATTAAATATTTTTGCTTGTTTATTGCTTAATTTCTTTGCTCATTTTGAGACACACTGGTTGTAAAAACATCTCGTCTTTTGTCCACACTCGCATTTAATGTAGCAGTAAAAAAAGAATTTAATATATTGATATTTTTGGTTTTCTTTACACACATTTTATAGTTGATAGGCCTAAGCAACATAACTCAGTGTGAATCTGAAGGAAACACATTCCGATTTTTAAATTTTTTTTATTTTACACAAAGCCCTAAATCGTTCATTTGAAAAACAAATGGTGTTGCATTTTGTTCTCATTTAGGAAGCTGTTAGAAAGGTAAGTGAACCTTCTTAGAAAGAGAGGTGAATCTTTTTAGCGATGGAATAATTTGTTGGTGTATATGTTTATGAGGGCTCAAAAGCATTCACCCCAGCACGCAACACCAAAGATATGAAGATATTTTTGTGAGGTTTGGTGAGGTTCGCAGCCTTGTCGTTCATAGCAACCAGCAATCGTTTTAATTCCAAATGAAGTAAGGTAAATAATAATAATACTAATAATACTAATAATAATAATAATAATAATATGGATTTTGCTGCCTAGAAATGAAATGAATGGGGTCCTGAAAACACAGAATATCCATTCAAACAAGTAGGGAGGAGTCGATCCTTCAGAAAAACAGTGCTTACAATGCTTAAGCTGCCGTTTAAAAAAAACACTTCTCTTCAGCTGGCGGTTTCATTACTGTTGTGGTGACATGCTCACGTGTACAATAGGAAACAGGAGAGTGAATGCACTTTCCCCCTTACCCCTCTAAATGTTAATCTCTGAAGACTTTGCCCATTTCTCATGACAACTGGATCAGAGCATACTAACCTTTTCAACCAAATGTGCTAACGCAGTGCAAGCAATTACTGCCAAGTGGAAAGGGGCTGAGTCTAGCTTTGCTTTAAAGGTTAACGTACTTCAGAACAGAGCAAATGAAACACTCTAAAGGTTTCTTTTGTTATCCACATGAGATTCAATAATGAGAGCACCCCCGTATCCTGGACTACACTCTAAATATTACAGTACCATTTTTTTAAATATATATTTTGTTAACATAAATATGTAAATATTTACCAAAAAAAGCTGATAGTGCTACTTAATAACCAAGAGGAATCAAGAGTGTTAAGTAAATCATTTGCTCTAGGATCCATTTGATACAGTTGCTCAAATTAAGAGTCTGGTAGTGCCACAGCGGTCAGCAATTAGAGGAGCTACACGAGACCATTAGACTTGTAAGGGGATACACCTGCAATCAAAATTAATATGACGGGGAATCAGAATAATTCAATAATCTGTGTACCTGCCATCACAAAATGGTGGGGAGCTTTTCTTCATTGATTTCTCTGGTATTTGCTTAACACTTGCTGGCACTTGTGTTCTTATTTGTCACATTTTAGGTGCCTGATTTTAAGTTGGAATTACTGACAAAGCCTATATCTTACTTCTATATACATACATACCTTTGCATAGGATTAGGAGGTTATACCGCAATTTATGCTTGATAGTTCCACACTGGTCAACATAATTGGCCAATCAATATGCCTCATTAAAATCAGAGCTATTATTTTGTTTTTCCAGTGTGATACGGTAAGTACCAAATGTAGAACAGCACCACTTTCACGGCTGAAATGTTTTATACAGTAGCTGTTAAATAAAACAGGTCATCCCCAGTTAAGGCTTTTCCTTCACAGCAACACCAACTTACTTACCAAGCCAGGCGTAACAAAATGACAGTGACAGCTACAGGCTTCTGAGATGATCAAGCTACCCAACATCAAACTGTTAAAAGCCAAAGCCGGTAGAGCAGTCCAAAACCGAACAAGAGTGCTGTTGTTCGGAAGGAGGATTGTTGGACTTGAGGACAAGGGGTTAGCAGCAGGAGCAGTGGAATTTAGGACATTGGTAGGGCAGGGAACATATTCACTATCAGAGGCTCAGGCTCACATGAAAATCTTTCTGTTATCATACTTTCAAGAACCGCATGCTGTCACGAGGAACTCTGGATTTAGTCCAGATGAAAGCTGAACTAATGTGTTAAAGCAATATTGAGGTATTAACAGCATTTAGACGCTAGAGGACTGAATCAGTGACGCGCACAGGCAAATTTGGGAGCCCGTCTACACCAGAACACGTTAGGTAACTTTAGTTATTGTCTAGAATAGTGCATGATTCAAGCCTTCCTCTTCTCAATGAATCTGAGCTGCAGCCTTCTGGACGACGGTTTAGGATGCCCGTAACAAATAAATTATAATAAATCTTTTCTTCCCACCGCCATTGGCCTCCTGCATCATTCTCAATTGTTCTTAGCTTGTAAGGATTGATGTTATTTGCTCGTTGCTTGTTGAGAATGTTTGTACCCGTTCTCTATGTTGCTGCTAAAACTAGCTTTGGCACAGCCCTATGCACTTGGCTACAGCTTTGTTTAGTGACATTTGCTATTCCGAATATGAAAATTTTCATATGAGCAGGCTTAACGTCTCCGTTCAGGTGTTCAGTTACTTTTACATCTTCTCAGAACAGAGATTTCTGTGCAATGACATTTACTTTCCGGAGCAGAGACATTTAGGCTTATCTGCACTTACAAATTTGACCAAGATGCGGAAAATGTATTTGAAATCTGTGGCTGACCACAGATGTGACTGAGCTGGATAAGAAAAATGAGTTTATTGTAGGTACACTGGGGCTGAGGTTCTACTGACATTCACATGACTATCTGAGCTCAAGTAACAATGTGAAAAGATTCGTGAGATTCTGATGTGATAACAGAGCCAAGCACAAAACAGCTGACCTGGGCTTTGAATTGGAAAGCAGATTTCTGCAATTCCAGTATAGAAAAGAAAAGAAAAAAAAAAACAAACAAAAAAAAAAAAAAGATGATTACAACAAGGGTTCCATTATAAAAAGGCCAGTGCACAATTCCTCTATGTGAGAATTCACAGACTTGATGACAGAAAGAAGAAACAGAGTCAAAGCCAGATTTCTTCGCTATAAATGTAAGCTCCAGCAGATCCAGGCTGCAGATGCCCTAAGCTTATTCAGCCAGATAAAAACAGTGTTGGGATCTTTTAGCACAGAAATCATACTGCATGTCTTATTAGCTTCATTATTTATATTTATTCATTATGCTGTTATTAGCATGAGTTATGAAAAATTAATATGTACTGATAACTGCTGATACTGTTTGCCGGTTAAAAATCAGTGATGCCACATTCATATCCGGAATAGCGTTACTTCAAATAAACACATAATATAGCTGTGGAATTAATATAAAAATCTGGGAAAAAAAAAGCTTTAAATATTTCACATTTATGGTGGTGCTCTCAAAAAAATGTTTGTGAGTGGAGTGAAATGAAACTCTTCATTCTACAAACGCATGGTTGTCTTTGTCCGCTTACAGTGTGCGACTGCTATAGGCTACTTTGTTCAAAATCATATGCCAAGGCATAAGACGAGGCTGTTTCAGTGAAATTCTTAGCCAATGTGTAAAACAGGAAAAACACAAAACTAATATATACAGCCTATTATGTTCATGAAAGATGTGACATGTAGAGCCTAAAGTCACATCCGTGGCTTTCAAATTCATTTCTGCTGCTGTCTTGTACAAAACATATAAAACGGAAACACCCCAAGGATCGAAGAGGAATCCTGACCTAGACAGAAAAGAAAAACAGAAAAGACATAAGATTGTCTCCAGGAAAATCATTTGGCTCATGCGTCTCCGTTGTTTGTTTTTCATTTTTAATCTGCCATGACACCAGCCTGACGAGCTATGAATCAAAATGCCACTCTTGGCACGTTCAAGGCGTCCTTAGCGAATAACACTGTTGCCCTGGTGCTTGATTGTAATGCATATGAGGTTTGAATATGCCCATTTTTCGCCAGGCTGAATTCTCGATTTCCTGCTTGAATTTTAATAGCCGGGGTAATTGAATACAGCGGCTAATTGAAGACGAGCGTACGGTATGAGCAGAGCCAGAAGACGCTGATCTGAGCCTTTCTTTCTCCCACAGTGTGGCCTGCTTGGCCTGCGTGTCCTGGGTGGGGGCCAAAAATGTGTGAGCCGGCCCGGAACGTAGAATAGCCGGGGTGTTTTCCACGCTCTGGTGCTCAAAGCTTGACCGGATCTGGGACAAGTCACCGGAACTCTTCTAGCACTCGCACATCATCACACATCTCCTCCTACGGAAAGCTTTCAGCTGCAGACTTCACTGAAATGAACTCATCACATGTTATTTTATGTATTTATTCATTTTTGTTTGGGGTGCTGAGCTGATTAATCACTGAATTTGCATGCATTAAAAAACAGGGTTTTTAATCTTTAGCTAAAACTATGCTGTCAAGGCATTTGCACTCGACATAATACTGTTGATGTCAAAAGACTGATTGTGACTGGAACTATTTATATGCCTTTGAACGACAGCCTAGACACTGTTACCCAGTGGCCTAGACAAAACTAACAACCAAGTCAGTTAGTTCTGTTGCACTTTTCTAACCTTTTCCCCTCCGTCAGACACAACACAACTTATTTAATGATCTTTAAAAAAAAAAACTAAATACCACAACAGGAGCAACAAGACAGTGTGAAAGTGATGAGACGTACCGCTGTCTGTGGCAGGCAGACCGAGAGAATAGCTGTCGGTGCCGTCTGTGGGTCTCCTTTACACGCCATCACTCCGTCTAAAAGCTCCAAAATCAAGTAAATACCTCCTCTTCTTCTCGCCCTTCACTGCTCCCAGTCACTCACGCTCATTTCTTTGTTTTCCATGCTGCATTCCTGGCACGAAGCCTTCCTCACACTCGTTACAGTCCGCCCGCTGTTTCCATCCATCCGCTGCTGAGGGCTGAGGTTTCTTCATTTCAGGGTCTCGTCTTGTCGTTGGCGCCGTTAGTGCTACTACTCTGCCCCCACTTCACTTTGTTTTTCAGCCTCAGCGCTGTATTCCCATGCCGGAGAGTGGGGCTTTGAGAGGGGGCTGAAGAAACACAACAACAGCGGCGGCTAAAACTTCAATGTCCTATTTCGTACGAGGGCCGGCGCCTGAAAAATCGATTGGAGGCAAAAGCCAGCTGAGGCGAAGCGGCATTAACAGCGGCAGCGGCGGCGGAGAAGAAGGGGGTGGCTATGGCCGGTCCCTCACGCTACAAAGCCAGGCAAAAAAACAGCATCGAAAACCCCCCTCATGGTACCTCTGAAGCCCTCCGCAGCGAAACATGATCCACAAGCACGCTGGTGGGAAAAAAAAGGAGGGGAAAGGCTTCTGCTTCTCTCCTCTCCTCCCTCTTCTTCGGCGTAATGTTGTGGTGGTGGACGCGTGTGTGGAAGAAGAGGCTGGATTGGGCAGGGTTGGGTTTGGTGGGGAGGGTT
>JAILXH010036725.1:3106-15006 GCA_023558415.1 Piaractus mesopotamicus
AACATTGCATTAGTGTCTGTTTGAAAAAGATGTGGTGGTCTCGGAGGAAGCCTGTACTAGCTTTCGCTTTGCTAGCCCTGGTGTTGTCATGTGATTGGAGGAGTGCTAACTAGTGGGTGGAATTGGATATGACCAAATTAGGGAGAAAATTGGGAAAAATCCAAAAAAAGTTGATTGCTTATTCTTCATTAAGAAGTATTTGTAAATTAACCCCTCAACATCCCAGGCTTATTACACACTAAGGCTTTATTATTCAGTAACTACATGGACTACAATGCAAACTGGCCGAGTAATTCTTAGAAGTGTGATGTAAAACTTTGGTCCTGCCGGTGGGTTGTGGCCATTTCAGAGGTTAAATCTGCATAGTTCTCCCTTTCAGTGATGGGGCTAGTTTTCCACAGGGAAGACTTTGTGGTAATCGAATACCAACAAAGTGGTGTGGGTGGAGTTTACGCACATGGATAACAGAAAACCTTTTAACTGTGATGCTTCTTTTTGTTTTAAAATGGCATAAAACTTCATCAAAACAGCTATGTTTAGACATTTTCTCACATCTGTCTTAGGCCAGGATCTATATCATTATAGTGTGACAGTTGTATTTTTTAATTCATTATATAGTCATATTTCAAATGTGTATTTACAGAATTCAGCAACCGCCCAGCAGCTTAAATTATTAGTCTGTTTTCAGGTTAACGGGTTTTCAGTTCTTTTTAAGTACAAGAAGATGCATTGAATTTATTGTCCATGGTAGTCAGCTGTACGTTACCAATGCTGCATACAGAGGTTTGAAAAATGCTGGACATTTCCTTAAAACTGTTTTATTGTATTTAGGGGTCTGCAATCGATGTGTCCAGAGATTTGACCACCACTGCGTCTGGGTGAATAACTGCATCGGTGCTCAGAACACTAAATACTTCCTGCTGTACCTTCTGAGTGTGTGTGCCATGGCAGGTGACATTGCAGTGCTGACATCAGACATGTTGTTTCATGTTGTCCTGCGATCCGGCCTCATGCATGCACACTACATCAATGAGCAGGGGCAGCAGCAGCCTTCTGGACTTCTTTTTGTCATACAGGTACGTCACACCTTTAGTGTGTCACTGCAAAACCTCCATATAGGTAATTATATTTACTTATATACTAACACAGTAGTGCGACACTGGGAATAAAACAGTACACTACGCATTTTTATTTAATTTTTTACATTTGAAAAAAGCAGAATAATTTTATTTTGGCCAAAAAGTGAATTCATTACTGAATCTTATTAAAATTGATTGTAACTGTGGATGCACCAAACTTTGGCCACTAAAACATTTGGTTAGAAATGGTCAACAGTGGGACTTTCATTCAAACAATTTGTGAGAAAAGTCCCCAAAAGATTAATTAGGACTATAACGAAGTGTCAATCTGTCACTTAACAAATAATTTGAATGATTATGAAAATGATGAAAAATTCACAATTGACAGTAAAAAAGTGCAAAGTATAACTAAATAGTGGAATTCATTGGCTTCTCTGTTGTTAAGGACGTTTGATTTCTTGATCATATTCTGTAGCCAACATGCTGTAGTCACATAAGCGTAAGTTTATTGTGTGTATTTAATATACTGTCAGCTCAATTTTCAATAATAAAAATGAATTTTCTTTATTACCCTGTAGTTTTATGTTTACTATGTTTACTCAAAAGCATAAATAAATGGCAAATTACAGTTTTGTTTTTTTTGGTCAAGTATACCTTCACCTTTCTTTGTTTTGGCCAATAATTATTGGTGCATCTCTATTTATAACATTCCAAAATTGGAACATTTTCAAACAGATGTTGATCCAAATCAAACCACAGTTCTACTACTTTTGCTCTCAGCAGGATTTATGCTGTGTGACTCCTTCAGTGTAACCAAACCTATTGCTAAATGCCTTAAAAGCAGCCCCTTTATCTAATTTCAAAGAGGGGGCTTTCCCCATACACATGTGAAAACTTATATTGACTTTGGGCCTCGTTCATCGACAATTCTTAAAACGTTTCTTCCTAAAACCCACCTACACAGTTTTCAGGAAGATTCTGACATTCACTGTTGATTTTATATTTTTGATTTGTTTTTGCAAAGGTGCAAACAGTTCTGTGGGTTAAGAACATGTCATAAATCTGACAGACTTTCTTAGGACCTTTCTCAAGAACAAATTAAGAAAAACATGGGAAGATATTGGTGAATGAGGCCTTTTGTTCTGATGTTTGCACTAAAAACACAATCTTAGTACAACAAGTGTAGTACAACAGGTTAATTGTTATTAGAGTGTGACCACTGAAAAATGAAATTTTACAAATACTATAAGCACATAAGACATTTCTGACTCTGAATGATGCTAAGATTTCCAGCCCCTAATGAGACCACATTCTCGGATTCTCTCTACAGCATCTCTTCTTGACCTTCCCCAGGATAGTCTTCATGCTTGGTTTCCTGATATTCGTTTTTTTCCTCCTGGCGGGATATTTCATGTTTCACTGTTATCTGGCTCTGGTCAATCAGACATCCAATGAATGGTTTAAAAGGAAAGGTCTCAGGTGTCAGCATTGCCACCCTGTCTCTGGACATCACTGTGCTACCTCTTACAATCCAGTAAGAGGCTTCTACCACCAGGGAATCCTCAAAAATCTCAGAGAGGTCTTTTGGCCTTTATGTCCCACTCAGAAGAAAGACAATTAGCTCCTGTTTAACATGGTGTCCTTTTTTTTTTTTACCCCCAGCTCTATTTTTATATGTCACATTGTATGATGTTTTGGTGGATGAGTTGTTTGAAATAAACATTTTCAATCTGCTGTTGGTTAAACAAATGTCTGGCTTATCGGCCTGCTTATTTTCCTTGCACTGCTCGACCTAGAAAGAAGTGTGAATTTACTTCATTCATGAGGTCCATCACTGATACATGCATAAGGGTACAGGGTGTGCCACAAAGCAAGATTTCTCCCAATATGAAAATAGAATGTGTTGCAATGCCTTATAGATGCCCAAAAGTTTGTAGACATCAGTTCATCCAGCGTTTCTTCACGGGTATTGATAGGGAGTTTGTCCCCCATTTGCTGCTGTAACTACCTCTACTTTTCTAGGAAGGTTTTAGATGTTGGAACATTGCTGTGAAGATTTGATTGCATTCAGCCCCAAGTGCATTAGTGAGGTCAGCTACTGATGTTGGATGAATAGTTCTGGATCACAAACAACTCTTCAACTTATTCCAGTGGTATTCAATGGTGCGCCACTCCAGAGAACACAATTCCACTACTACACAGCCCAATGCTGTGGGCCTTTGTATCACTCTAGCTAACACCTGCTGTTGCTATGGTGACCTTATGCTAATGTGTGAGTGTTCCCGAATGTCCTGTTCAATTTACAATGCTGGTCTATTGAGATTATACAAGATAGGTGTGCACAATTAAAAGGTAACAGCAATGGGTAGCTGAATTCACAAATTAAAAGAGATGTCTTGATTCTTCTGGACATGTAGTGCTGGTTTTCCAGAGCCAGATGAGGCCTAAACCTAAACTAAATAGAATTGCTATTGGTATTTCAACATTCCCAAATGAAATTCCAATTAGGTCTAATCCACATTTCACACCCTACACAGGCTAATGTATTTGAATATACATAATATAATTTCAAGTTGGTAAACTAGTTAATTTAAGCTCAAAGTAAGGACTGTCCAATAGGAATGCCCCTGACTCCTCTATTTGATAGTTTTGAGTTTTGGCTTAAACTATCTTGCTAACTGAGATGTCCTCGTAGCCTTTCTTCAGCTTTTACTGTCCCTTTAAAGCGGTGCGGAAGTGCCCGGACGACTAATGCAATAAGGTCAGGTCGGGATGTGGCTAAGAGCATGCGAATGAATCACTTACACAAGAAGCGGATCTTACTGTTGCTGCTGCCTTTTCTCCGTACGTTTTACAGTGTGCTCCTTTTCACTGCTCTCGAATGAGCCACTCTAGCTTTTACGGATAAAAAAGTAGCGGTTGTACGTGTGTTTGGCTCGGCAGAGAGAAAGGACGAGGGAATTTGAGCTCGCTGTGTCACTGGAAGTGCACGAGAATAAACCGGCAGCCTCACGCGACTACTGTTTCCCAATGGCCGTGTCAAAGTGCAGCCGGCTTAGCGGTGCTTTGGTCAAGCAGTTGCTAGAATCTGTGGACAGCGTACTGTTTGACTGCGATGGTGTGATCTGGAGAGGAGACCAGGCCATCCCCGGAGCCCCCGAGGTGATCAACACGTTGAAGAAAAGCGGCAAGAAGGTGTTTTTCGTGACCAACAACAGCACCAAAACCCGTAAAATGTACGCGGACAAGCTGGGTAAACTGGGCTTCGACGCTAGCAAAGAAGAGGTGTTCGGCACGGCTTACTGCTCTGCCATGTACCTTAAAACCGTGTGCAGGGTCCAAGGTAAGGTCTATCTGATTGGAAGCCACGCCATGAGGCAGGAGCTGGAAGCGATGGGCATCCAGCAGATTGGCGTAGGTCCAGATCCAGTGTCTGGAGGTCAAAGCGACTGGGCCAACGTTCCATTAGACCCGGATGTCAAAGCCGTGCTGGTGGGCTTCGACGAGCATTTCAGCTACATGAAGCTGAACAGGGCGCTGCAGTACCTCTGCGATCCTGAGTGCCAGTTTGTGGGCACCAACACGGACACCAGGCTGCCCCTAGAAGGGGGCAAAGCAGTGCCAGGTGAGCCTTCAGGACCTACTGCTTCAATTCTAGCCTCCTCTGGGTGAGATTGAAGTAGTAGTAGAATTTTAGTCTAAACCTCAAAAATCCTGATTTAGGTTTTACCATTTTTTGAGGCATCTGTCAGCATTAGTGCTGAAGTTAGCCAATATTCTTCTGTAGTTCTCCTTTCAGAATATGAAGACCGAAGCTTGAAAGTGGAAGCAAAGCAGCCCAGGTGCTGAACCTACAGATCAGAATAAAAGTAAACTCAAAAAGAGAATTAGCAGCTTAATGTGAATTGCTTATGTAGATTGCTCACAAACATATTTATGGGGACATCCAGCCAAAATGAAAACTGTAACCATTATTATGTCTATGATAAACATGCATACTCGCCTTCTACAGCTGGGTCACAGTAATCTCCAGAGTGACATTTTCCAGTTTAAAGACTAGAAAACCCCCTTCTGATGGAAAACTACAAGCACAGTTTTTTTAAGATTGCTTTTACAGAAGGAAGCCAGCTAAAATCTGCTAGGAAGTCGAATATCATAATGCAGTGAAAGCACACTGATAGACAAAAACACAAAATGGATACAAAATCATGAATTTTGGCAAAACAGTGAGGCTGAGGAATGCAGTGCTGCACTACAGAATATTACATAACATGGCAAATGATGTATTAAATGCTAGTTTTAGGCCAGGATGCCCCATTAAATTAACATGTTTTGAGAATACTCAGACTTATAAATCCATTAACATTTTGTCAAGTACATAGTAGACATGATTACTTGCTACCTGCCTCTCCTCTCACCATGTTTATTATGCATGTTTTGAGTGTGAAGTAAAATGATGTTAGTTGATGATGCCTTCTCCTGGTGATCTTTAACCATGTAGGGACTGGATGCCTCCTGAAGGCTGTGGAGACAGCGGCACAGCGACAGGCTCAGGTGGTCGGGAAGCCCAGCAACTTCATGTTCGAATGCGTAGCCGACCAGTTTGGTTTGGACCCTAGCAAGTGTCTCATGGTTGGGGACAGACTGGACACGGACATTATGCTGGGCTCCAACTGCGGCCTGAAGACTTTGCTGACCTTGACCGGCGTGTCAACTGTAGCCGATGCAGAGGCTCACCAAAGGAGTGGCTGCCCACACCGTCAGAAAATGGTGCCTGACTATTACGTTGATAGCATAGCAGAGATTTTACCTGCCCTACAAGGATAAATATTAGTATTTATTGCGGTTTAACAAGTGTTCTACATAATGGAAGTTTTAGCAGAGGTGAAGTTAACGGGGAAAAAAGAAATATTTAATGTTCTTCAGTAAGTTCAAATTGAGCTTCGTTGATTAGTTTGTAATATTAAGAGAAGTAATTTGTTTGGTAACACACAGAGGATAATAAAAGGGACTGGGTGTGTACATACTTTTATCCATACCATCAGGCAAGGCCAGTGAACTGTACTGTATGCTGCCTGTATTAAAGGCACTAGCATAAATTTTCTTCATAATATGCTCCATCAACTGGGTCTACCTCGGTCTTTGCATACTCTGTAATAATGTCCATGTTTTATAATCTTACATGCCAGGTACAGTGTTAGGGTGCTGTGGTCTTGTTTCAGAGTTAACGTCTTTTTTTCCTTCAAATTTCTAGTTTATTCAGTTTTTGTGTGTAACAAAATAGTCCTAACTCTGTAAACACTAAATAATTATACATGTTTTAGAAGATTCAGAGAGTGCTAAATTAGAATATAATGCACTTGCATGTTCTGTTATGTATCCAAAAACTGGAAAAATCGCATCCAATAGACTAGATGTTCTGTTAGTTCCTAATGGATTATTTTATGGTATACGTTAAGAGATTTGAGTGTTGTCCTGAGCGGTACCACACAATATGATCTTTCTTGAGGTGCTTCTTTTTTTTGTCCTTGTTGAAAGGAAGCCTACCTGTAGAGTTAGAAGAAGAATGAAGTAAGTTTTTACCTGGCAGCAGTTTGACGTTCGTATCATTATGTTTGCATCTTTAGTCACTTCAACTCCTTCAAATGTACCATTTTTTTTCCCTTTTGCCTTGAACAAAGATTCATCATATGGAGATCAAATAAATAAGCATATTTTCAGAATCAAAGGCTTGAGTGTGTGCAAGGATATTAAAGTTATTAACTGTAATGATGTGATATTTCCATGTTCATTACAGAGGCTGAAATTAAAGTCACCTTGGGCAGTCAGCAGCTACAGGCCTAGAGCAATGGATGGCTAAAATAACTGATTCTTTGTGATGACAAGCCCTGTCCGCCAAAAAAAGCCTCTCCCTTTTGTCTATTGTCCAGGGTGGGGTAGCAGCCAGTGGGTTGGGCTATCTGGTGTGTGACTGAGTGAAGGGGTTGGGGGGGGGTTAAAGAATGGCAGTGAGGAGCTGGGCAGGTATACAACAGGCTCTCTTGGTCAGTCCCGGTCAAGAACAGAGCCTGATGCAGAGAAGGAGGAGACAGGGACTGTGAGGAAAAGCAACTGGCTGCAGAATGGTGAGGTGTTGGAAACGCTCAGAAACCAGTTTGGAGGATCCACAATGCATGGTGAGAGTCTAATAAGCTTTATAAATGGCTTTTTACCTTATATTAAGTAGTGTTGATAGACTTGCTTCCCTCTGCCAGTAAATGTAACTACAGTAGAATACAGCAGAAGGTATGCTGCACTTGTTTAGAATGGTCGTCTTTTGAACACTTAAATGTTTGCAGTAGAGAAGCACAACTGACAATGTAGTTCAGCCCAAAAATGTATCTCTTTCTGGTAAGCCATCACAAAACTGCAGTTTTACATGTGAAACATCTCAGGATTAAATAATAGTAGAGTTCCAGTAAAGAATCTAACATTTGTGTGTTTGCTGTGGTCTCGTCTTAGCATTGTGGCCCCATAGGGTCCTCCAGGTTTCCTCACAGAGTGTTCTGGGGCAGCCTCACTGCCACACTGCTCATCATCATCATTGCCCTCATCGTCAGTGGGAAGTTAGCTCTTCAGCCAGAAACAGAGGTAAGAAACAGTGTATCCACTAAAAATAGCACCATTTTCAAATTAGAACGGACATTATATTTATTATTCAGTTGAGAGTTCAGTATTAAAGATCACCTACTGAAGAACAAGTTCACCTAATCTTCTTTGAGGATTTATCAGATTAAAAGTTACGGTTGTAAATTAGAACTAATTGCAAATGAAAAATGATTTGCTTTTTAAATATCAAGTAATATTTCTAGATAATAATAAGTAGATGCAGTAATGGTTTGCTCTATGGGACTGTGTGCTGTTAGTATGCACCACAAAAGCAAAAGATAAAATTTTTTCTAAACAGTCTTCATTGCAGGTTGTCCGAATCACAGTTCCTGACTCCCCTGCTGCTTTGGTCAATCAGTCTGCATTAGTGGACAAACACAACAATATAGTGACATATTATGTGACCTCGCAAACCAACCACACCTCTACAGTACTGTTTGACATCAATCATGTAAGAGCCTCTTTAGCTGTGGTAGAACTTCAGTAATGAATGAAATTTCTTCCAAAGTTCATATAGTCTCTCTTTCTTTACTCAGGGGTTAATATGCTACAAGCCTGACAATCAGGATACCTGCTTTCTTCGCCAAATGGAGACATCTGATTATGAAAACATGCATGTTCTCCTCAATGAGTCACAGCAACAGGTAACATTTTATACTAATTATACATTCCACCCACACAGTCTGATTGGTTGGAAAGCGTTGTTGCTTTGTTATGTCTGATAACAGCACTATTTTGGTCACCATAACTATATAACTCCTCTGACCAACAGTCGCTATGTAACAACAGTGGTTGAAGGAACAGCTTCTTTGCCAATATAAAAAACACATTCAGTGCTTTATTTAAATTTTCACATTTTTTCCCCATCTTTACTTCTTTATAAAATGTTTTATAAATAGAGCACTTGAGTTTGTGTGGTATCACGCCTTCAGCTGTTGCCTGCAACCAAATCACTGCCATGGTGTGGTAAAGCTCCTATCTGGCTCTATTGCTAAAAAACAATACCTCAAAATACTGCTACATTTGAAACTCTGGTTTTCTGAAAATTCAGATCTTTTATGTATTTTTTTAGGCATTTTAAGCATTATGGAGTTCTTGCAAAATATCGAGCCTTTCCTGGCATAGGAAATCCGTGCCCCTTTTGTAACTATGGCCAAGTGCTGCTATGCTGTGCTAGCAGGCAGGTTGATTGATACTTCAACACAGCGCCACCTCAGTGCTCCTGAGCTGATTAGAAAGCTCTTTTGGCTCCTTTCTCCTCCGTGACTCTAGAAAGGGAGTAATGGACCGCACAGGCAAGCTTGGCCTAGCTGTTGTCTGAATTCCTTAGCACATCTGATCCGCCTTCCATGGATCTCATTACAGGATGGGACCACAGAGTGCACAATGGCCACTCTGTTGGCTTTTTTCCTCTTATAAGTCACTACTGAGAAGAAAAGAGAGCCCTTCCGTTAACAGGGCTGAGACCTGTGCTGGACACACTTCTCTCAGCACTTAACAAGGTGTTTCTTTGGCAGGTTATGATCCACACAGAATGGACGGGTTGTTACGGTTCACTTGACGTGCATCATAGTCCAGATAGAGACCACTTAAAATCTTGGGATAGAGTTTAGACTTTTGCATCATTTCACTTCATTAAGGCCATTAGAAAACTTTGAGTAATTCAATCTGTTCACCAGAAAAGAAGCCTCATCTCATTCAAATAGCCCTTTTGGACCACATATCTCCATTTTTGAGCACAATGAGCTATTGATAGATATAAACTGCTTGTTACCATGCTCACCGAAGCATTACACCACTAACACACAGCACCTATCTGATCTCACCGCGAAGTAAATGGAGTAATTACAAATGCTTTTTTGTGCTGGAGGAAAACACCTAAGTCACAGACGATGCAATTACGCCATTGAGAATTGCAGTGTTTAACAGAACAACAATAAGTGTATTTGTATGACATCATGCAGCCCTAATTCACCCTCTGCTGATATGCATTAAGATACTGTGTGTGGTGTTTTATTTCAGATGAGTCAGGTCTGGCTGGTGGGAAATGAGACACAGAGACACACTGAGTTTCTGGGCGTTTTGGCAGGTAGTCATGTGGAAGCCTCGACACTCCAGGAGCCGCTGCACACTCTCTGTCAGCAAGGACCTGTGTACTGGACAAGGAAAGCTGATGGTGAGGCCTCCAGTACCCATAAGTGTATCTTCCAGTGAAGACACTGTCAGGGTTGGTTTCCCGGTCAAGGACTACGCCTAGTCCATCACTACATTTTCCTTCCAGTGGAAAATCTCCCATCTGAAAGCTGTGTAGTCCAGGACTAGGCTTTATCCCTGTCCAGGAGACTGGCCCTCAGATTTCCAGAAGTCCACTATTGCTGCTATAGTAACCAGAAACAAAATTATTGCATGGGAACTGATAAATGCAGGGTATGCTTTTTTTATAGTTATGCCAAAAGAGGTTCTGAGATGACCCATACCATTACTGGATGAATGTTCTTACAGGGAAGATGAATCAAAGAAATATGTCTAAAATATTCAGAACTACTGAGTGAAAAAAAAGAAAAGAGAAAAGACATGCTTGGTAATTGATGAAAATCTTAAAAACATGATCGTTTTAAATCAAAACTATGGTGTTATACAGTAATAATAAGAGATTATTATTGTTGTTGTTTTCATAGAGCACTTTTCATAATGATGGAAGCTTAGTGATTTACAGACAGTTTATAAAGCCTAAGAGTAATAGAAAAACTATGAGTATTAATTTAAAATCATATAAGACAATGACAGATAAAATTAAAAAGACACACTACAAATCCACCTTATGCAGAGGCCCATTGGTCTGATTTTTGTATTTTATTTACTAGTCTTGCATAGTATCGTGACATCCATGAAATAATGACTCAAAATAAAAATATAGCAAATTATCTGAGTAAGTTAAAATATATAAATATCCAAAGTTGTCTATTGAACCATAAAGGAACTTCCTTGCATTTCTAGTATCTATTAGGACTTGAAGTTTGTTAGTCTCTGTGCTTCTCTTTTTGGAATTTTATGGTCTAAAACAATACTACAGCTTCAAAAGGAGACATGTGAGCTACATTAAAGAAGAGTAGCTGCTTAACCCACAAGTTAAACCCAAAACATTAACAGGAAACTTATTTAAATGGCTAAAATGGAACTGAGTAAAAAGTTGTTCACCTTCCTTACAAATATACCTCAGTACAAGAAATTTTACTCAAGCACAAGTAGCATGTGAAAGCAACTTTTTTATTCATTATTTAGTCACCATCAAGACAAAAAATATGGAAGTATTTAGAAGGCTTGTAATGCAGAACCAGCCAAGTACATGGCACATACTGAGGAGCCCTTTAAAGAGCAAAGTGTGACCAAGAAACATTATCCAGCACTCCAGTCTGACCTTTTCCGGAGTTGCGGTGACTAACAGGAACAAGGCTTGGAAAGTGTGGTCATTTTGGCATTAAGACCAGCACTCAAAATTCCACCAAACTGATCAGAGCCTCTCTCGCCTCCTTGCAGGTCCCAAGGAAAGACTAATTTACTTCTGCATTGACATCTGCTTTCCCAGCAACATTTGCGTGTCTGTGTGTTTCTACTACCTGCCAGAATGAGCCTCCGTTCTAAGAGCGTGTGAACACAGCAGGGAGATACACAGTCCCTCTCTCAGACTTTGTTATGGAGGAGAATCTATGTTGCCATTGCTGAAAGCGGAGATGCTGCGCACTAAACACAGACTATTACTCTGACAAAGCAATCAGAAGCATCCTGTCATGTTATCTGCAAAGTCCTAATCATCACCTTCTCCTGAAGACATTTCCATATTATTCAACTCAAAGACTCATTGCTGCTTGTATTTCTTGTAACCTGATGCAGATGAGTAACCGAAAGCACTGTTGGTCTACAATAAAGTACCATTATACTGAATGATTCATTTCTCTGAGTGTGCACAACTCTGTTGTAGGACTAGAGTAGTGATTTCGCTCTATAATGACGTTGCCCAAACACTAAAATGGACAGTTCAGTTACCTTAAAAGGCAATTCCACCATTTTTTTCCAAAACTGCTGCACAATTGTTCAGATGTAAATAGTTATTCAGAGTGGTTTTATGTGAAATGGGTAATTCTGGGGAAACATACCAAGGTTTTTTTTTTTTTG
>JAILXH010036729.1:0-10563 GCA_023558415.1 Piaractus mesopotamicus
TCACGCTTCCGGGTTCTCCTCCCTTGCCTAACACGCTCCAGGACTCCATTTCCCATGATTCCAATCCTGATGTCACCCCTTCCACCAATCACACGCATCTGCTTCGTTCTCAGTCGCCTGAATTCTAATGCAATTCACCTGTGTTTGTTTGTCCCAGGCTTTAAATAGTCTCTGGTTTGTTCTCCTCATTGCGAGGTATTGCCCTTCACTGGACTACTGAGCGTTTTTCTACTGTTTTTCTGACTTGTGTATTGGACCCTATGCCTGTTTTTTGGATATTGCGTTTTTGTGTTTGCCCTTTTGCTCTGGTCGCTTGTGTATTTTGTATTTTCTGTTTTTTTTTTACTTTTTGCTAGGCTTTTGGATTCTGATTTTGGATTTGCCCTGAAACTGTCTTACCATCTTACTATTCTCTCATTAAACCACTTCCTTTTTAAGATCCGTGAGCGTCTTTCTGTGCTTGTGCAGCATTACAAAAATATATCACAATACTTTTCAGTACATGATATGCATCATGTTTTTCTTGATAAGGCTTGATAAGTTGTGCCACATTTAAAAAATATTATCAAAAACTAAAAAATACAATGATTGTGTTCAACATTTCACACTCTGCACTGCACCTAATCCAACAAAACAGGCCTAATTATGCTCTCTGTTCTTTTAGTGCTCAGAAAAGCATATTGTGATGCAGTATGATGTAATTCATCATGATTGTGATAAATGTCACGTTGTCCAGAATGCAAATGACATTTATTTTATTATCTAATTAACTGTGTAATTAATTACATAGTAACATTTAAATAATTATGTAGTGTAGCATTCTAGGCTTGTAAGGATTAACTCCTTTGTGTTGAAGTCAAGAAAAAGATTACATTCTGCAGAGCTTTTGATCTACAGGACTGGAATCTGGTGACCCTTTTCTGATCATTTATAATCTTCTGGTCTCCCAGTGCTAAGTGGCCCCCCTCAGGCCGTGAGCGTGGTCCAGCTGGGCAATAGTTCCACTGTGCGTGTGTCCTGGGAGCCTCCTCTCGTTGATGGCCAAGATGAGCCCATTCTGGAGTACAAGGTAAGAGGCGTGGCTTTTCTCTACATGATGCTGAGACTGGCTATAGGTGATGGGGCCGTAAAAATACACTCTGCCACCCGGTACAGGTGTGGTGCATAGGAAACGAGACCGGACACCAGCAGCAGTTAAACCAGAGCGTGGATGGAGAAGCTCTCTGGGCATTGTTAGATGGCCTGGTGCCGGAGCTGCTGTATCGCGTGCAGGTGGCAGCCGTGACCAGTGCAGGAGCAGGGGCACCTAGCCACCCCGTCTTCATCTTCCTCAGTGAGTATTAGAGTTGCCACTGATCTGACACCAGGTATCAGTATCAGGCCATTATTAGCAGAAAATGCTGGATTGAATATTGGAGGGAAAAAAGAAAAAAAGAGTCCATTCTAGTCATGAAACACATCTACCCTGAAATACCACACACTCACATTGTGTGATGTGATATTGTTAGCTGTGTGTTAGCTGAGTGTTTGAGTAGCTTGAGCATGATAGACTGCTTTTAATGACTACTTCAATCAAACATTAATTTTAAAGTTTAGTATTTTTTAAAGTAAAAGTATCAGATATCAGGTATCGGTATTAGTCAGTACTACATGTTTCAATATTAGTTTCGGAAAAAAATTGTGGTAACATGCTATCCGAGTACCTTCTGCTGCCAACTGGCTCCGAGCTCTTGATGACAGTTATTAGATGTGACAGACTAAACAATGCCACAGCATATAGTTCAAAACCAATGGAATACATTCCAGGTGTAAAATTTGATTTTTAACCTCTGGAGCAGACAGATTTTGACAGTTTGGGATATGTGATATCAATGTTTTTCCTTCAAGAGGCATGTAATGACAAATTGAATTATGAGGTCAATATTTACCATTCTTCATATAATGTGTTTTATATACAGTGTAGTTGGTATGTAGCTGGACAGTGACACTGTTTTTGTTGTTTTGGCTCTTTATTCTAGGAAAGTAGTTCTCTGGTCCTGAAGTAATTCCTGCCTGCAGATTTAATTGCCTTCTCTGCTCCAAACACACCTGATCCAACATATCAGCTAATTAAAAACCCCTTTGTGGGTTGAAGTTGGTGTGTTAGAGCAGGAAAATACTAAAATGTGCAGGACAGAGAGTGCTTCAGGAGCAAGGGTTAAGAACCTTTAAGCTTGTGTAATGGTTTGAAATAAAAAAGTGACTATGAAGTTCAGAATGTCAGCTTTACTTTGAGTATATTTATGTCTGTGCTGAGGGAACCTTATAGGCCTTTCTGGGACAAAGTCTTACGGGCAGATGAGATAGCAGAGTGATGATATGAGATAATAAAAAATTCTGATGACCCAAATCATACTGCCTCAGCTGTGATGCGTTGTAACAAAGATTTGTTGTATTAACTGTATTGTATGTTGTATTAAAATTAAGTGATGTTAGCACCTTAAAATTAAAGGCTTAATAGCAAGTTAAAAGAACAATAATCATTGTATTATATTCTGTAAATGTGTATTTTGAAGTTTAATAAAATCAAAATTTTAAAGCCTTGTTGCTTTTTTAAATTAAAATATAGCAATAAAAAAACAACAGTGATGGTGGCGGTGATGACATGAATGGTCATTTACCTTATACTTATATTACCTTATGGTTAAACAAGCATGGTGATTTCTTGTGTGGGAATACAGTCACCCAATCAGACATTCACTCGGGACCAACGAAAAGAGCCTCAGAAATAGGCAGATAACCCCATTATTGGCCAGAGAGAGCATCACCAGGGAAGATACCAGAATTGGGTAACGTCAGTACAGACTTTAGGCAGTTAATTGACTGCAAAGGGTTTATAAGCACTAAACATGACAATTTTTTTACAATTATGTTAATTTAACCATTTACTTTTACCCAGAATAGATGTAAATGCTCAAAATAAAGCTGACAATCTGCACTTTAACTCCATAGCCATCATCGTATTCCAATGTGCTGGAATACAGAGCCAAAACAGCGAAAATTGTGTCGCTGTCCAGTTGCTAATAAACTACAGTGAAAATTAGATTTTCTCTCCAATTTAACAGTTCTTATCTAATCGATCTTTCTGCCATTGTACATCATACCACTAATTTGATGCCAAGCCCGGCACATGGCTCCTTCAGTGAACTTGCAACCTGCCATCATGTTTTTTAAAACTGCTGGAGAAGCATCTCAACCCACTCAGCCATATGACCAAGCAGATGGCCAAATATTTCTCACTTGGCCATTTAAAAAAATGATGTCAGTGTTATCATGATATGTCTGTTTAGTGGTTTTCAGCAGTAAATCTGACAGATATAACAGGATGACTGCATTAGCTTCACTGATATCGTTAACACTCAAAATGTCTTCCATTTTTTTTTTATTAGCAGTCCTTACACTTTTCCTTCCCTGTCTCTCTTTCATTCTCTTTTTCTCACAGAAGTCCCTGCCGGTGAACCCTCATTGCCAACGCTGAAGGACGATAGCATCAGTCTCTCCGAGCAGATCTCCGGGGTGGTCAGACAGCCGGCCTTTATTGCTGGCCTTGGTGGAGCTTCCTGGATGGTGCTGATGGGCTTCAGTGCCTGGATCTACTGCAGACGCAGGAGAAGAAAAGAGCTCGGCCACTACGCCACTTCTTTCGCCTACACTCCTGCAGGTAGGCGGCAGCTGAAAAAACATACTGCCTGTGTCTGTGTCATTTTTCAGTAGAGCTGTGAGTCTTACTAGTGTTAATAACCCTCATTTTTTGCCTTAGTTGGACTCTCCCATAGTGATGGGTCAGGACTTATCAATGGAAGGTATGGATCAAATGAGATATTCTGTGCACTAATATTTTTGAACATGCTTTTAAAATTTGAAAATGCGGTATTGTCCATATCAGTTAAGTGGATGTCAGTTGTCCTTTCTTTGTAGGCCGTGCTTGCTTGGATCAAATATGGGTAACTACCCCTGGCTGGCAGACTCTTGGCCAACAAGCAACCTCACTCACACCAGCAAAGACTCAATGACCTGTTGCTCTGGTCGACATGACTCCACAGACAGATACTACAACAGTAAGAGCTCTCTTGGAACTTTAGAGATTCCTGTGCGTTCCTGCATTTCGCCTTTCTGTACAAAAAGCAGTTATTCTCATGTTCATTTGCATGCCTTTATTTGTTCCCCAGCCGTTGGGATCACCAATTTCTTGAAACAGAGTGATACATACAGCCCAACATCCAACGAGGGCCCCATCTATAGCACTATTAACCCAGCTGATGAGGAGCAGCATGACATGAGCAGTCTTTACTCCCAGGGCCCAGACCCCTACAGCAGCTCACCAGTCCTCTCCAAGACTGACTTGTTCAGTCTGGGCCAGGACCTAGACCAGTGGAGCCTCCAGTCTGGCCACAGCACAGCTGAATATGCCAAACTCCAATACCCAAGCATGGGTAAAGGTACTGTGGCTTAACTTCATGCTCAGGTTTAAATTAGTTGTAGGTTTGTAGGTGATAATCCAAAATATACATTTAAATGTAAGTTCATGACTAGATTTAAGTAAAATTGTTTACTATATTTTTGGGTGTATTGTGTAACAGTGACCCTTGCATTATTGCAGCTACTGTGGGAATAAAGAAGTCTTGTGGCCCAGCCACCTTTATTTGGTCTGAGGTCCTCTCCCTACCTCCGCCAAATACCAGAGAACAAAGACACCAAGAGAGACAGCGACCCAGGTCAGAACCACTAGGACAGCATCAGATGGCCTTATGCAAGGCTAACAGATACAGTGAAATGAATTAAAGTGCCAAATTAAAGGGAACATATTGTTCACTTATAACTTTTGTTACAGTGCCTTTAAAAATGATGTATGTAAATATCCTCTGACTGGCTGCCTTGTATTTTGCTTTGCTCAAAAAGCAGTCCAGACTGAAGAACTTTATAGAACTGCACTTGCATATGAATGGGGGGCTAAACTGTCAAAGGCTGAATAGAAGAATATACTGAAAATACTTTGGTTTCCATGGCAAATGAGTTTTTCCTCTGAAAGGCGATTTAAGAAGGTAGTTTTTGACTTTGGGTATTTTTGGCCAGACTGTTATGTACTATTTGAGTCAAAAGTATTCAGTGTTGTTGTTGTAATAGAATTTGCAGCCCCAGATAAATTTATTTCATAAAGAGTATCCACTAGCGGTCTCCTCAATCATTTTTTGCATGTTTCTCATTTGTCCGTCCTTGTGCTGAACCTCTCCCATTGGATAGAATGGAGAAGGAGCATTAAAAACAGGACTCGTTTTCATGGACATCAGAGCTCACAGTGACAGGGGCTAATGAAGTTAGTACTTAAGCTGGAGATTTAATGCCACGCCGAGGGTACAAGCAGGCTGAGACACAGGCCACCAGCCTCTGCTGAGCCTTTTCTAATAACTACTGGCAAGAATCAAGTGCAATGAGACACATCAACTTGCACCCTTAACTTTTTTCTTCCTTTCACAACATGTTAGACGTTGCCCTCAGGGATGGGTCTGTTTTGATGAGGATTTTTTTTATTCCTTAAACATGTTCTGTCTTGGCATCATGATGCAATATTTAATTGTTTATTACCCATAAATCCCCTGCCACACACTCCCTGAGGGTTTGTGTCTGGTGATCTGTTCGTTGGCTGGTATTTTTCTGTCCAACATGCTTTTTTGGGTAATTACCTCATTTTGTTCAGTGTCTGGGTTAGTATAGCATTTGTTTGTGCATTATTATTTAAATGGATCTGTTTAATGATATTTGTGTATGTGTTCAATTTTTTACTCTGTATTGTAGCTCAGACGATGATGAGGAATGGTGTCCTCCTCTGCCTGAGAGGACGTATCTGTTTGAGAGTTTGGAGAATGCAGCCACGCTGCCTCTAAGAGGAGAGCAGTCTAGTCGAAGCACCACCTACAGCCACCAGTCTACAAGCATCCTCACACCATCCCCTCATGAGGAGCAACGGCCAGCTAACCCACGCCTGCAGCACCCTGACTTATTGCCACGGTACACATAGAAACACACACATATACACACATTCTCTGGCCACTTTATTACGAATACTGGGTAACACTGGTATCATGGCATTTATGGTTAATTTTGACCGTACCATATGCATGTCCCAGCAGAAATCAAGATTCACTGGAACAAGCGACCTTTTTTCAATCTTCAGCTGTTTAGTTTCAGTGAGCTTGTACCCACTGTGACTTCAGATTCCTGTTTTTAGCTGACAGGAGGGGAACCTAAAGAGGTCTTCTGCTGTTGTAGCCCATCCACATGAAGGTTTTATGTGTTGTGCATTCAGCAATGCTTTTCTTATCACACTATTGTAATATTGTATTATTATAAAGGAAATTTTTTAGTTATTGTGTCCTTCCTGTCAGCTTGAACAAGTCTGACCATTCTCCTCAGACTGTTATGCATGAGATTAGTAGATTCTAAAATACATAAACCACCAGAAACCATGATCAAAGTCTCTTCAATCACATTTTTTCCCATTCTGATGTTTGACGTGAACATTAACTGAAGCTCTTGACCTAAATTTTTTTGTGACTTTATGCATTGCGCCGCTGCCAAATGATTGGCTGTTTGGATAGTTACATGTCTGAGCAGGTTCCTAATAATGTGGCCATATATACATGTTCACATGCTGATAGACACACAGGTTTATCTTTATGAAGAAGTTCTAATGTTCATGGGTTTATGCTTGCCCAGCAGCAAGGCACCATGCACACCCATGTCCCAGTTACCTCTCTCCAACCCAAACCTACTAACCAAGCTGGAATCTCACAGTGGCAGCCTGCCTCATCTGACAGGCCACTGGAGAGACATTGGCCAAATGGAGGGGTTGATGTCAGACAACAATAAGCATTTAGTAGGTAAGAACTCAGTCAACTAGTTTGAGCCCTCTGTAGTACCACATACAATCGCTTTATTAGGAAAAAACAACATTGACTAATGTAACATATACTTTATGTTATTTCTTTCCCTGATTCGGTCTTTAAAAAGAAGAGTTTGCTTCTTTTGCGCATGAGAAAACTATTCCGTCACCCATTCACCAACCAAGGCCCAAAAAGAAATCGCCCAGAGATGGACGGAGAAGAGAAGTCTTAAAACCAGGAGGTCAGGAAAAATAAGTGTTGCTGACTTTGTACTTTAAATAGAATTCTGAGTTGTACAGAATTTGCAGCTGTTCCCTGCTGCTATTGACTTGGATGGCTAACTCATCTTTTCGGTAGACCTGCCCCCACCCCCCGAGCCCCCTCCTGCAGAAGACTCCCTGAAGCAGCTGGCAGCCATGCTGGAGAGCGGCAGCAGAACACCCCCATCCCGCCAAGAGAGGAGAGCTGAGCGGAGAGCTGCCAGCCAGTGGAGTACAGAAGGTCTGCACTCATACTGCATCCTGCAGATAGGGTCAATTACCCATGCAGTAGCTATTGACAGTGAAACAATGAATGGTTGCAGATGAATTTGAACAGGCTTTATTTACCACACTCAGTTCCTCATTTGATTTTCTTAAATGCATCTATTTCAATAACTGCTGACTATAAATGCTGAACTGTGTCATGTACAGATGAGGAGCTGATCCAGTACTGTAAGATGAATATGGTGTCCAGGAGTCAAGTGTCCAGCCACTGTTCCCCTACTGCAAGCCCCTCCTCCCTCTTCTCCACAGCATCCCGCACCTCAGGAGCAGCCAGGAGGAGAAATGAGGTGGAGTGAGGATTTTGATGCAGTTGTGCATGTGAATGTGTTCATAACCATGTTGTGACTACAGACCAATTTAGCTAATTTAGGCCTATTAAAGCAGGCTGCTTGAAAGCATGCATATGTCATCCGCACACACAGTTTGTGTGCATGTTTTTACACTGCTTGGTTCAATAGACCTAAATTGGTTAATTACACTATTCACAGTTCGCACAGGGACAACACTGCAGCAAAGCAGGGATCAATCAGCAGCAGAAAAAAACAAATGTCTTTAACACGAAGCACACTTAATCTCTAGGCTCATAATTGTGTTTTCATTGTTAAACAATAACACGTCTTCAAGAAGCACTGAAGATAAAAACATCAATACTAGATGTATACTGTTTGAAGCAAGTGGGAATGGAGGACAGCATGTAAGGGCTTTTGATGTTAGCTATCCTGCACCAGCAGTTTATGTAATCATGTGCTTGTTTGTTTGCAGAACATGATATGAGAGGAGGAGGACGATGACGAATTTGTCTTTAGCATCCTGCTGTGCCATCTCTCCTTAGAACTCCAACCTGCTTTCATTGAATCAGAGGCCAGTAGAACACAAGAGCCATACAAGTGTATGTGTTTTCCATCCACCTCTTTCTTTCTTATTTATTTATTTATTTATTTATTTATTTATGTTTTAGTGTTTTTCTAAGCTCTTCTTCTACGTCCCATTAATGCCCTGCCATTATGTGTATATAGATCCTTTTGACAGCGTTTTGTGTGAGAGGAAGACAACAGAGGGGGAAAAAGTCCAGTCAGTATTTTTGTCTGACCAAATATGTTTCTGAATGTAATTGCCATTTACATGTACACCTTGATGTTTACATGTAATGCCATGGTGTTTATATTGTGCTATACAATAATACAGACAGTATTATCAGACATAGTCAATGCGATCAAAGCCCATCAGAGTGGTGTGGTAGAGTAGAACAGCAGTCCAGAGTCCCTGTCTGTGAATCTCCACCAACACTGAACCTCCTGCTTCAAATCTGTCCACACTGCAAAACTTTCGTCTGTTTAACAGAAGAGTCTCGCCTGCCAAGCTCCGCCGCTGAACCTGTGTGCTCTACAGATGCTTAAAGAAATAGTTTACGTAAAAAATGCTAACGTTGCTAACAATGAATGAAAGTTAGCAGGGCCTGTTAGCATTATGCAACTGAGATCACCATTCACTGTTACCACATCAGCATTTACCTGGTTATGTCCTCTGACATCTTTTGATTGCAAAAGAAAACACAATAAAACAAATTTGACGTTCTTTTTATACTACCATGCGTGTTCATTCTTTTCTGGAAGAACTTTTACATACTGTTTGAATGAAGGAATAAATGGTTACATTATCTGAAAGACATTTAGAACTATTTCTCATTGTTCAGCTTTCTCAGAATTTTCTTCTCTAATTTTCCCTCTTCTAATTCCACCCATCCTACTGCCGAAATTCAGCTGAGAAATAAACGTGATTGCCAGCTTTTCAGCAAGCTACAACCAGACACTCCCATTCCAATGAGAAGTCTTCTTCAGTGGCTTATAGTAGTTCTCTTTATGATTGACTTCTGCACTAAATTTGCAAACCCATAATTTTCTGTATCCTATCTGGGGAAATTCTAATTAAGTGAAATACAGTAAAGCTACTTGAATTTCTAAAAAGATGAAATCGGTGGCTAATGGTTAAATCATGAAAAATTGCGATTATCATCAGTTATGGTTAGTTACAAGTTGACAAAAATTACATTTTGAAATTGAAAGCATTAAATTAGACAAATTCAATGGATAGCAAGCCTAGACTCAAAACCTAATTTAAAAAAAAAAAAAGAACTCCCAACATACGTGTGCAATATAATAGGAATGAGAGCTTCCATAGTGACACAGTGTACTACAGCCATCTAGATTTTTTGACCCTAAACTGCTAGGTGCTAGGGTACCTCTGTGAAAGGCTACCAGACACTCTCTCTGGGGTTTTCCATTCAGTGCTGATGATGCAGAGCCAGAAACTGAGAAAAGAGCCAGAAAAAGAGTGGAAACTGTTAGTTTTAGGTGACAGCTGCATGAAGATGTTAGTACGCACCACACTGAACAGTAAGACAGATGGCAGCCTTAACTTTTCAATTACATCTGAAAAGAAGAGACAGGGGTTGGTTGTTTTTGACAGCTCATAGATAAGCAGAGGCATGACAAAGTGCCGTGCTGTCTGCTCAGTCTGCCTCCGTACCTCAGCTTGATGTGCGACATAGCAGGAATCAACTCGGAGCCGGAAATGGTGACAAGTGATAGAAAGCGTTGCATACTTTAATTGGCTCACCTATGAAGTTGTATTTGTGTATCCACATTTATTATTATATAATAACACCCTTATTTATGATAATATTACTTCCACAGAGTATTACAACTATATGGTAATGTAACTAATGATACTAATAATACTGTAATAGGAGGACTGTGGATGTAAGTTATGGCTGTTGTTAGCCTGCCCTTATTTCCACTCACTGTTGACTTAAGAAACACCCACCTCGTTTGCTCCACTGTTGGTGTACAGTTAGAAACCGTAGTCCATCTGTTGTCACACACAATTTGTGTTAGCTAGCCTCTAGCACTTCATCAATGGGCATTTTCTGGCCACACAGCTGCTCTTGGCTGAAAGCTTCTGGTAGTTGACCATTCTAAACCCAGCGGTGACACAGTGTTTCAAAAAGTCTGTCGCCAAAATAATATCTAACAGCCCTGTGGTCGAAAACTATCCAGTGATACAGAACAAAATGAAGTGTTTGGCTGACAAATTGTGCA
>JAILXH010036753.1:1857-13380 GCA_023558415.1 Piaractus mesopotamicus
TCACGTCCTCTCCTCTGGACTTTTACACACACACACACACATATCTGAGTGTAGCCCGTCGAGCTCGCGCGGGGCTGCGTTCATGTACGAGACGAGGAGCGTCTTCAGCGTCACATTATTTGCTCCACCTTTGTTTTCTCATTGCTTATTCGCCCCGTTTGTCGTCTAGCCTTTTGATTTTCTTTTTCTTTTTTTTTTTTTTTTGGTTGTTTTAACATTTTCCTCCCGGCTGTGCATATCCATGAGGACGAGGAGCGTCATCACAGAAAACAGGAGCGGCGCTTCATAGGAGGGAATAAACTCGACACGAGACGAAGATACCCTTATTCATCTTCTCTGCTCTCCTCGTTTGTGAAGCAGCCTGCCGGAGCTCCGCGCGCTGCCCTCCAGCCGTTGATGTGACTGGCTGATCGCGCGCTTACAGGCTCGCCTTTCCTCGGCTCCCCATACACACACACACATACACACACACGGTCGAGGACGCTCTCTTCACCGTCCACACACACTTCACATTTCCATCCGTGCCGAACAGAGAGAGAGACAGAGACACGCAGAGGGGCCCGCACGAGGCAGCAGTCGTAGCAGGCGTGAGAAAAATGATGGCCGGCGGGGCAGTGCAGCAGAACGGCATCTTCTCCAACCCGCACCACCACAGTCAGCAGCCGCACATGGAGTCAGACCCGCCGGACTCCCGCAAAAGACCACTGGAGACCCCCACGGAGGCCAGCAGCACCAAACGCACCAACACGGGAGGTGAGTGGCAGCCAGCGGGCCGCTCTCAGAGCCTGTCTGTAGGGATGGATGGTCGGAAACGGCTTAGGAACCGCAGGTTGATGTGTTTTCTGACCGTGCAGCATCTTCTGCATTTAGAACAGGCCCATTATGACGAAGCTGGAGTCAGGCTCTTATTCGAATTCTCCCGTTCCACCTTAAATGGTGCAGCAGTAACGTTCTGGCGCCTGAAGCACTTCAGAATGTAACTGCTGCACCATTTAAGGTGGAACGGGACAATTCGAACGAGAAGCTGACGAATAGGACGCCAACTTCAGCCTCGTCCCGTTATGCTAATACGAGAATTGAGAACCAAAGTGGATGAGGTTTTATCACAAAATGCATGAGATAGGACCCGGATAGAGCAACATAGGCTCTGTGCGTCCATTTTATAATAATAACAGCGGCCTCTGATGCGATGGTTGTAGCCTAGCATGATGCAAACCACGGTTAACGCTGCTCCTCCCTTTTGTTTTGTTTTTCTTTTTAACCAGGCTCGAGACTGAAATATATAAGTGTTCAGGGATGATAAAGAGTGGACGAATGTCAGGGTGGACTATAAAAAATGAAGGGCTAACGCATCCGCATCCTTAGCATCACCGCAGATGACCTTGCATTATGAAGCAGTGCTTGCCGCTGTGCGAAGCTAACAGAACGGCTAAAGACCGTCAGGCACTATTTGAGTGATGATGATAGCGATGCATAGTGTATATGATTCTAAAACACGCTAAGCAAAATAATGGCCTAGACCATGCAAGCCCTGTCCGCTCAACATTGGCATGCCAACCCACGAATCTGTCACTAGGCTACACTGTCAGCATCACACTGAATGTGCGTAGACATCTCAGATCATTGCACTCAGGTTCAGTACATGCACTAGGCCTTCTCACAAGATGATTCATTTCTGTTAGAATGAACAGCTGAATTTGCCCTCTGCCCTCCACACCCTGACCACGGGGACTGGGATCTGCCCAGTGCAATACTGTTTAAGCTTGCACTTGCATATTCATCTCTTAGCCTGCTGTTTGCATGTGAAGGAATCGATGGAGAGCATTACGCATTGCCAATCAGCCAAAACCATGCTGCACCCGTGGGAGGCATTATACACAAACACCATCCATTTGGCCAAATGAAATGGCTGTTAGGATGGAAAGAGCAGCCCTGCAGTACCGAGACGGATTATCTGTTAATGTTCACTATCCCCATATTATCCTTCAGAATATCACTGCAATGCAACTTCATTAAATAGGAAAATAGATGTGTTGATATTAAGGTTGTTTTGATCCAGTTGAAACCTTTTTTGCTACTTTGTCTTAAAAAGGCCTGTAAACTTACAGCAAATAGAGTTTTTTTTTGGAGAAAGTATGATTACTTAGACTGGCAATAGATTGCGTCATGTTGACAGTAATAGACTGAGTATAGCATATTTAAAATTGACAGGATTAGAATGTAATACAATTTTTAACCAGAAAATTCAAGTGGAAAATTAAACAGTAAAAATTAACCAAAAGAAATGAAAAAAAAATGTATTTTTCAGTTTGTTTTTTTTACAATTATTTTATTTTCTCACATTTATTATATTAGTATTAATCTATTATGTTAGTATCAGTCAGAGATGCTGTATTTGTAAAATGTAGGTTATCTTTGATTTTTTAATGACGGAAGGAGAGATGGCCTTGTGTGTACTGCATTTATTAAGTGGCCTGTATTGTTTGGCTTATTTTGATATTTTCCTCTGTTTGGCTTTTACCACAGAGTAAACTTCACATGGTTTAATGAGAACACGTTAAATCAAGAATACCATTGTTATTATTACTGCTATTTTGTAATGGTGTATGTGCTTCATATTTAGTAGACAGAAATGACCCACTTATAGAGAGAGCGTCAAGCTTGTTTGTTTACTGCTTGTATACACTACAACAGCATGGTGCAGTCTCATGCTTTGAAATGAAATAATTTTATTAAAAAAAGAAAAAATTATTAGATATTAGTTTGCTTTTTTGTATTGTTATAATTGAGCTTTTTAGGTTTGACATTTTTTAAGGTAATGCAATAACAGGTTAAACAAATAATTACAGAAGTGTGTTTTCCTTCATTTGCATTATATGGAAATAAACTAGACAAATAACAAATAGCACTCATTCCTCCTTATATACAGTATTAAAGTAAATTCATAATGTATTTGTAAGAAGAAGATGAAGAGGAAGAAAAAAAACCCTTTCATGCACCGAGAGAGTGAGTTGGCTAAAAGCAAGAGTAATTTGCTTGCCAGGAGGTCATTAGGAGAGTAGTGCTATTTTAGCTCCATCACTACCATAAACCTGCTCTTGGTTTCAGTGAACTCTGCCCTGAGATATAATGTAATGTATAAAGCAGAATGTAGTAATTTTGTAAATGGAAGCACTGGCACAGGCTCAGGCTTGTAGAGGCTGAAGTAGGAGATGCAGATGTCCTTGGTGAGCAGTGTGAGGGGACTGTGACCCGCTTACAGAAAATGGGCCAGAGAAAGTGTGTGTGGAGTTGGGAGGAGGCAGGAAAGGTAGGTGACAGAGCTGATGGCACAGGAAATGTGTTAGCCAGTCTATACATTTTTTCATGTTATCGATCGATAAGTTGGTACAGCTTCTTCCACTGTTGAGTATCAAGCTACTATCTTTCTCTTCATTGGAGAAAGGTGCAAGAACGGGATGTCTCCTGTTGGTGAAAGAGAAGGCTGAAGCAGCTTTCTCAAAAGGAGGTCTTACATAAACATGATTTGCCAGCTGTGTTTGAAGATTTCCCCCACCCCCAACCCCTAAGACATTTACATGGAGGACAAATAGCAGCTTCCACACTGTGGCACACTTCATTCAAAGACGAGTGACAGTGCCGTACAGTAATCCTAATACAGCTGCATGGCAGGCTAGCCCCCTGATTAACTGTGCAGTTTGCAGGGTGGCTGCTGTGTTGCTGCGGATGTTGGTTCGGGGAGCCATGAATACATCCCTTCGCGCTGCTCCCTCCTGCACCCTCTCCATCCCCACTGATCCCTTCTATCTTTCGGCTCTCGTTCTCATTGGTCCCGCTCCATCTCTCCATCAACGGCGGCCGGCCATTGATTACCTTGCCAACCACCGCCGTGTCTGCCTATTGATCTCGGAACATTTTTTAGCGTAAAGGGGGCGCTGCTTCTTCTTATCCTTCTTCTTTTTCGAGAGCACTGCGTCAAAGGAAAAAATCTCCCGAAGGGCGGGGGGGCTTTGGGCAGGGCTCTTGAAAAGGGCGGCGCGGGATTGGACGAGGCGCTCGCCTCTCTCTGCCCGTCTGCGGTGGAATGGAGAGCAGGACGCTCAATGAATATGGATGAGAACAATGAAAAGAGCGATGCGAAAAGGAAGCTTTAGTCCCCTCTTCACGCCATTTCCCATGTTGGAACAAAAGCATAGAGCCTCTCGCACTTTCCTTGCCATCTAGGGAAAAAGAGTTAACATTAGCTCATGTGTTGGCATACTGTTTTGGTCAGGGTGTTTATGGGCCAGACCCATCGTGAGAGTGGTCCTTTGACTAATTTGCTCCGTCTTGATGCTTAATACGTTATGGCTAGTCACAAGTTTGAAATGGCCTGGACCAACATGAGGAACTTAAAAGAACTCTTGCTGCAGTTCTACTAACGTAATGTGCAACAATGTTGTTATAATGCAACTGACTAATATGCAAACAAGAAAGGCAGACCATGAATGAGAGACTATTCCTTTAGTCTCTCTTATCCAGCTTAAGGGAACTATATTTGCCCCTATTGCCCTCTAGCTGTAGCTCGGCCTGTTGGCCCACACGGCTCCCGACACAAGATCCCAGGATTTGAACCTTCAATCCCCAGGCTGATGCCGTCTATTCTGGGCTCTCCGAACTCTGGAGAGCCCCTAGCAACCAATGACTCTGTTTACGCATGCCAACTTATATGTGATACTTGTTCGGTATATATTGTGACCGACTGACACATCAGTGACGTGTGTATGCATTCAGTATAAGCAAAGCCTTCAGAAGTGTGGGGAGGTGTTCAGTGTACTTGAGGAAAGCACATCATCAGTTCTTGTTGTCTTTCCACAAAAGCACCATGGGTGTGCTGGTTTGGGGAAGCTTTCCTCAATAACACGTTAGCACATACACTCTCTGGGACATACGTTAATATTTTCCAGACTGGACATTGTGCAAAGAAGCCACAGGAAATAACCTTGTTCCTGCTAAAACTTGGACTGCGGAGTCATTGTACTCCGTTTATGTTGATTTGGAATGGGAGGACACAGAGTCCCTCCGGCAACACAGATCCGGGCCAAAGATTTCCTGTGTTTGCCAGAAATTAAGCAGCGATACCTGGGAATACCCTGGGAAATCCTAAGAGGCATAATGCTGTTCTGCCACAGAGGGATCTGGCACTTTGCTGGACACAGTGCACTGTGAACTATCTTCTGGTTCCAGCAGCCTGCTACATTTTTCAATGCACCTGTTACCTGTTAAAGCTAAAGAAAATATTATGAATCTTCAGTTGATCTTAATGGTTAATTAAAACAGGACTAGAAACAGTATATTTGCTTGATTACATTGTGAGTTTGATCTGTGGGAGGAATTAACTTAATGCAGATTTGCAGAATGTTAATATTTTTACATTTTTTTAAGAATTGCAGATGATAAGAGAGAGCAAATCAATTAGGTTGTTGGTATCTGTTTGTTAATGGCATTTACATTGATTTTTTTGGTGAATTAATTTCTGTTATCTGATTCTTTCAGCTTTGTATTGGTTTAAAGACGAAAAGACTTCAAACCTTCTCTAGATTAAAAAAAATCCTTCATCGCTAACTGTTAGATGCATTGCAATGCAAACTAGTCATGCTACATAAAAATAAATAAAATACATGAAGAAACAAAAGCTTGAAGAATGTTGTCCTTTACATCTGATTCCACCAAACAATCTATCATCTGTGTGTCAGACTTACTTCTTGCCTCCCATCTGTCTAGCAGCAATCAATAAACTAAAAATCCATGCGTTTACTTATGGTTGGTCAAAAGTATACCAAGCATGTAGTGTCCTCTGGTTGTCTTTATTAGACATTTCTGAAGAGAGAATGCTTATGCGTGCACGATACACATCATTTATGAACCCCCTGCCATATTAATCAAGGGTGGTTAAAATTAGACACATCCAAATCAAAAGGAGGGCAGTCTTGGCTCTGTGGGGAATCTGGGTCATTGCAGAAAAGCATGTACTTGTGCTGCTTTATAGATGGTTGTCAGTCAGTGGTGTGTCTCCACAAAGGAACTGCTAGTGCTCTGGTTAATGAAATAATATGGGACTCACGAGTCCTTGGCATATGTGGTTTAACAGACCTAAGTATGTCGCTGTCATTCGCCTCCATCTTTGGGGTATGATCAGACCCGGTTAAAGCCAGGGACAATAGCAAGTGCGTTTGTTTTTAACCTGAGATCTGCACAGACTAAGCTTCCCACGCACACTGATACTGTAGATGGTCCAATGATTCTAATGAGATTAGCACAAGAAGATTGGATAATTAAGAGACTGTTAAACCTACCCAGTTAGTAATGACTTATACTAAGCTCAATCACCATCCTTACCTACTGTATTGTACCACTCACTTCTCTCTCTGCTGACCTTTCTGAGGATCAGAGCATCTTCTAGCAGACTGACAAAAATCCCACCCAGCTCTTCCTCGTGCCAGTGGTGCTTATGCAGTATTACTTTTGCAGCTTCTCTCTCAAACCCAAACATGCCACGTGCTCAAGCACTCGTTTCCATTGTTGCCCTTGCTGTGTCTTCAGCTGTGCTTGATAATTAATTGTATAGTTACTGTTTTTTTTTATGCCAACAGTATTTGGCCGCTAGTGTGTGTAGCTTAGCTTGCCCACCAGAATGGCTGCAGATGATAAATCACTCCTCCAGAATACCAATCCAATCTAAAGCGCCCGTCTTTTGGGAGCTGACATGGATTAATTGTGGTGGAATATTAGGCGCGTACCCAAGCGGCTGAGGTGGGTGGATACAATGTCATGTTAAAGTCAGAGGGCGGAGGCCGTGAACACTCTGCTGACCTGGATAAGCAGCAGGCAGGTATAGCTAAGCTTTTTCTTGGCATGTACAGGGAGGCTTGTGACATTATTAGCATCTCCTTTTGTCAGAATGGCTCTTTGTCCTGCCACTGATGTTGATTATAAATGCTAAATATTGTTTGACTGAAAGTGTAAGGCAAGCCTTTCTCGATGAGTGCATTGTATACATCTATTTATCTCTCCCTTTGTATATATCTATATATATATATATATATATATGTATATATATATATATATAACCTTTCTCCTTTTTTCTACCCTCATTGTCCTTTTTATCAGCTCAACTTACCATATAGGTGCACTTCACACTGTTCTTCAATGGTCAGGACCACCACAGAGCAGGTGTTATTTGGGTGGTGGATCTTTCTCAGCACTCCAGTGACACTGACATGGTGGTGTGTTACTGTGTGCTGTGCTGGTGCAAGTGGATCAGACACAGCAGGCTGCTGGGCACTTCAGTGTCACTGCTGGACTGAGAATAATTCACTAACTAAAAATATCCAACCAACAATGATATATGCTGTAACTTTAACAAAGCAGTTTCTTTGTATTACCTGGAAATTCAATTTCAATTTATTCAGCATAGCATCAGCCAATGTTTTTCATAAATTAACATTAATATATGTTTTAACTGATTCATGCATAGTTTATCATAACTGCACAAGAATTTTGTATTTGGGGTAAGACTATGTTAAAGTTTTGGTGAAATGACTGATTTTCCTCCTTTTTTTCTGTCTCCAGAAGAAGGCGAGTACTTTTTGAAGGTGCTGATCCCAAGCTACGCAGCAGGCTCCATTATTGGCAAAGGTGGTCAGACGATTGTGCAGTTACAGAAAGAGACAGGTGCCACCATCAAGCTGTCCAAATCCAAAGACTTCTACCCAGGTGAGTCTCCAGATGTAAAGAGGAGAGACCAACAGTTTACTTCTGAAGTTCTTAGTCAATTATCTGCTATTGTATTTGCTTCAGCGACCACACACTGTTGCACCCAGTTGTGAAAGCACCCTGTTATCAGGTATCATCATGTTGTTGTATATGTAATGTATGAATTCTGTCTTAACCAAGACACCACAGTGTGGCCTTCTCTCCCAGACACGCTGAGCCTTGTCTTCAATGAGAATCATATGGGAAGGACGTCACTTTTGGGCATGTGGCCACCACACATGGCCTTTATCAAGGCTAAGGTTGCATGGCGTGGCAGATCAAGAGGGGACAAAAAAAAGCATATAGACTGCAGTGAAGAGGGAGAATAGAGTTATAGAAGGAACTCCTCATCCTGAGTCTTGGATCTTGGTACAGTTCAGTGATATGTGCATTGCAGTCGGTGTGTATCTATAGCTTCTTTTATGTGAGGAATAGATCATTTATATGGGCTGGAATTCTTTTGAATGTTTGTCTGAGAGGAAGTGAGGGGTAGCGGGGGGCTTCTGGGCTCGTGCTTAAAAGAGCTTTGTGCGACTCGCTCATCCTCCCAAAGTTGGCGTGACCAACAGGGCACCTCTGTCCCTTTCCCCTGGGACAGTCCGGGCTCAGAGCAGATGCCAGATGCGAGACACCTCCCTACAAAGCCCCATCCTACGCCCTTTCATTGGCTTTGGCAACTTTGACTGTTCTAATGTTCCAGTGTTTGGAGTACTTTAAATGACTAATGAATTACGGGAAAAAGGAGAATGCAAGAGATGCTTTTAAAGCAAATGTTTGGTGAAAATCAAATTTGCACGGTTTTGCCTGTACCCCAGTTGTATTTGATTAGCTAAGATGTGTTTGTAGCCGAAGTTTGCTTTTGTGGTTTTGCACTGGAGCTGTACAACTAATCTAGCTAACAAGTAATGGAAGCCTATAAATTAACTGCATGCCTAAATCATCACATACTTGCCTCAAACTGCAAACTTGAAACCCTGAATTTTGCCCATAATTTTTTCCATGTTTACATGTTTGTCATGCAGTGTCAGAAACCACATAAGCAAGATTACTGTAGCGCCAATCCAAAACTAAAGAAGCAAATTTCAGACACCAAACATGTCTTGGCTGATCACTATATCTGGAATAAAGGGGAACGTTTTGTGAATTTTATTTGACACTGAACTATTGCTTTAAAGCTACACTGGTGTGATGGTGCTATGGTGGTTTGCTGGAGTGGAGTGCTGTCAGGGGGGTCTTCCTCTGCAGTGAAGGGGGCATCTGTATGGAAATGAGTGTGAGTTTTTCCTTGGTTACAAATCAAAAGGTCCACCTGCTGTGCTGCCTCCAGAGTGGGGGGAGGAGAAGCAGTGTCCGGCATGCCTGATTCAGACTGGTTTAGAAAGCTCTCAGCGGCTGGAAGGGCCACTTCCCTCCACGAAAGCCTCTCTTCTTACTTCATCTTAGATAAGTGCCACAGCAGCATTTAATTCCGAGGCAATTAGCTGGGCACAGCAGTATTGGCTGAAATCTGGCCAGTGTTCGTTATTGCAGGCGAAGAGATTTATTAGATGTCTTCTCTCCAAATATAGGCCCTGCAAGGTTTCCCAGAAAATGACAGCCATATTTTACAATAACCTTGTGTCTGTGGACTTTTCTCCCTCAACTTGCAATGGCCAAAAAGCAGCAGTATGATAGGGTTGCCAAAAATCATTACAGAAATAACATTGTTAATGAAAATAGTAATTATCATGATATACAACAGATGATTCACGTGCAGTTTCAAGAATATTTTGAGTAACATGAAACGAAAAAAGGATATAGAAAAGCCTAACTATTTTATTGTTGTTTTAAAATGTATTTTAAAACAATTCATTGCTGTGTTTATCCTCATTTATTCAGTGGTGGAACAGCGAGCAAGCAGGGTGAATGAGTGAGTGAAGTGAGTCAGTGAGTGAGGGTGGGAGTGAGTGAGTGAATGAGTGGGAGGGAAGAAGATGGAGTGATCCACAGTGATGCTGGATACACAGGTGTTTGCTGCTTTTGTAGACTAGGAGTAGGAGTTGATTAGCTTTTGGACTGCGTGATGATGGGCGCTAGCACTAGCAGGGGACTGCAAATTTGTTGATCTTCCAATTGTTATTTCTGAGAAAATTCTTCGCAGACACTTGTTGTTAGTAAATTTGGATAGACATCACCAGACTGTTTCCAGACTTCGATGAGGAGAGACATTATCTGTTAACAGTTTTTGAGCTGTTGCTCACCTTAGGCAGCTCATTAAGAGTATAGAATGCTTTCACTTTGTTTTGTATAGTACACAGAAGATCCAGAGCACAAGCAGTAAACATGCCATCAGTACCAGTGACTGTCAACGAGTGTGTAAAACACCATCATTGTCATTGTAACTGCCTCTAGTACAAGCAGTGAAGACAGGTTCGTAAAATAAACTATTGAAAGACACCATCTAAGCCAGACTATTTATTGTTATTAATAGTTTGGCCTGTGTGGTGAGGAGCAGAACATTACAGGCGCAGTCAAACCGGCTGAGATCATACAAGACTAAGGATGCTGCAGGAGCCCATGTACATTTTAAAGTAACATTACAAAGTAAGCACATGCTTATATAAAGTAAGCAAAGTAAGCACATGCTTATATATATACTGTTAATTAATTATTTGCTCATGCCAGTTGAATGTGCCTGTGAAACCTAAAATTAGCAAAACATACATGATGTAACTAACTGACTAATGCAGGCTTTTTCTGAAACTAATGCAGGCTATTGCTTTAATTCTTTAAAATGCCTTGGTCATAAAAAATGTAAGATTGTAAAATATCTGAAAATGTCAAGTTTTTTTTGCTATTAAACGCCTGAATTCTGGGTTGAAAAGAGTAATTCTTTAAATGAATAGTCCACCTAAAAATATTCAACTGACAGTGGTCCGGTGGTCATAAAGTGACTACTAATGGAAGGTTAGAAGATGGAAAGGACACTGAATAAACTGCGGAGTAAAAGAGCAGTAACTGAAGCTAGAAATTGAGAAGAGGGCTTATGCTTATGGAATTAAGTTTAATTTGGGATTCTAATTTGTAAGGCATTGTTAGAAAAATATTGTTTTTTTAAACTCTTTAAGATAAGCAGACAAATGCTCAGTGTCTATTTTTACCTTAGCCAGTGTTTCTGTCTTACTCACATCGTAACTTATTTCACCTCGTACCTTTTTAATTTGTAGCTGAAACCAAACATGATAAATTCACTTAATAATGCTGCAAAATTTACTCCATCATATCTTTATGAGTAGAGTGTGCTGCAGTAGTCGTTCTGTGCTTCTTTCGCTGTAGTAAACAGATATGAAATGCCAGATGCAGGTTCTTTGGCGGAATATAGAGTTCAGACATCTCATGGTTAGTAATATGAGGACATTAGAGAGAAGCTAATTTGCTTGTAAAATTTCTGATTTACTGTTTGATTTTTAAAAATCATGCAGCAGCTCTGTAAATGACTGACTCTGCTATATAGAGGCTGCCACACCTGAGTCAAAATAAGTCAAATCAATGAGTGTTGCATCATCTATTTTCTCAAAGATGAGCCGCAGCTCGTTCTTTGCTGAGCAGTGTGTAGATATTTATTTTAGTCTGTCCAGGCCACTGATCCCACGCCCAGCTCCTGTGCCTTTGAGCAGAGCATGGCACAATATTAAAGCTTTGTCTTAATCCCGCACCATGATTGCGGTTTTCAGTAGTTAATACCCAGCC
>JAILXH010036833.1:3944-15228 GCA_023558415.1 Piaractus mesopotamicus
CAATATGACACTTGGCTTTTTTTTTTTTTGGGCCCGCCAAGGCTTGTTAAGGGGTTAAAGATGTCAGTTTGAGTTCTTAGTGTAAACGTAATAATCACCATAGTTTACATATCATAATTTCTGAATTTTTTAATAAATTTTTCAAATCAAGTAAAAAATTTACTCTTTTACGACTGTTACAAAAAAAAAAGGTTACAAGGTTCTGACACTGAACCACGGTGAATGAAAAGGTGTGAGAAAATCAGACTGCATTGTTTTGTCCTCTTATTTGTATGTATTCTTGCAGCACTTTGGCATTTTTAGGCTCAAAGAAATGTTTAGGCTGAAGGGAATCTTGAAAGCAGAAGTTTCCTGATGATGGGTGGGACAGTAGAACACCACACAGCAGACAACACAAGCCTGTGCCCTATAATCAGCGTTTCTTTCCCAGACTAAAGTGACCCACAGTGCATATTCGCAGAGCAAAGACATACAAAAACTATCATAAGAGCTAAGTGCTTTTTTTTACCCCCTTCTGAGAACATATTTTCACTGCAAAGCATCTCCCATTTCTAATTACAACACCTCTCACCTTCACTGATGCTCAAACGCTACAGATGTAGAAATCAAAGGAGGAGCTGAAGCCTAATGAGATGCATGTTTCATCTACAGCTAGCTCACCTCATTACTTTTCTGTGTGTGGATTACAGAGGATGTAGCACTTATGTCAACTCATTAGCAAAAACCCTCTAGGAACTGTGTAATCTCAGAAATGAGAGAATCAATCAGATTTCTGACTAGTAATTTAGGGATTCAGTGTTAAATGTATTTTTTAAAGTTTGAGAAAAAGAAGCTGTAAAAGTGAAAGTTAGAACAGAAGCTGTGAATGTAAAAGTTGGAACAGCTCATCGACAGGCTGCATTCAAAAGAAAATAACAGGCCACTGTGCTTCAACAAATACGCCAATCAGACCATCAATGTTATGAGAAGTCAGTTAGAACGGCTCAGAATACAATCTACAAAACAACTGTGAGTCTCATGGAATATACGCTTGATTTCAAATGCCTTCCATGAGAGGTTCCTCAAAGCTCAATGCTGGGGCCATTACTCTTTTTGTTATATGTGAATGACCTTTACCTCCTCTCCAAGAACACCTCTTTTATCTTGCTTGCTGATGACACTGACATCTTTCTTTTCAACAAAGCTGAACAAAAAAAATGAACCTCTCTGTGATCTCTGTTGTTGACTACTGGTATTCAACAAATTCTTCAGTACTTTCGGGGATTATTTGGAGTTAAGTAGACACACTGAAACAGTGAAAGTGTCTTATATTTTCAAGAAAAATATACACATTCTTTTTGTAAGTAATATTTCAGTGCACTCATAAACAACATGGGCTACTCATGTATATTGTTAGAATATCTGTGCTGTAATCCAGTGGGCATGTACAATGAACAAGTAGGCAAGCAACCTCTCGAGGGAAAACTGATGTTTTTTAATGACAGTATTCTGGGAAAAAAGTGTCATCTGAATGGAATTCATTGAAGGCTGTTATTTAAAAAAAAATGCAACTATCTGGGCTCTCTGTAATGTTCCCATCAAGTCCATTTGCAGTCCATTTTCGTAGTTCATTTTCTTCCTTTTCCATCTGTCCTTTTTTTGGTTATTGTTCTTGCTTCTCATGACTGATATTACCTCCTTTCTTCCATGCATCATTTAGTAGTGACTTTTTCCTTACTCTTTTGCTTTGAATGATTATTCAAGGGGGCTTTTGCTTAAACAAGGCCCACGTTGGCCTTTTATCCTCCCCTGCATGCATTAGTATTAGTTAGTCGCTTCTTGTTTTTTTTTTCTGCTGCATGTGCACATAGCCTACGCTACAGCACACTAATGGAAAGTGTGTGTGCATCCCATTGTGTCTAAACCATGGTCAAACATGCATTGTGGGCTTTTCTTGATGTATACACTGCATCCATACCTTTCCTCTGTGCTTCTCACCCCTCAGAAATGGGTCTTCATAAGCCTTGGGGAGGCAATAAGGCCTTCCTCAGCTATCGGGATGCTAAAGTAAGAGCACCAGGGCAAGATCAATGGTGACTTTTGCATCCCTCAGTTTGATGGTGGAGATCGATTGCCAAGGCATAGGTAAGAACAAGGTTGTTTCTTTTCAGGGGCACGAGGTGGCAGAAAGAGAAAGAGGTACAGATAGAATACCAGACAAATAGTTGTGAGATACATGAGCACTGTTGGAGAGGTATCTGTGAATACGTGTTCAACAGGAAAAAACAAGATTAACACTAATCCTGTACTGAATAACACCATTAGTGGGTAACTATGCCTTGAAAATCCCTTTCATTTCCATTAACTCTACATCTGGAATCCTAGCAACCAGATCTACTCGAGAAATGATTAAGGAACTAAAAGGTTCTCTGGAGCAATGCCCTAAACAAACTACTTTTGGTTCCCTGAAAAAGGACAGTTTTTTTAAAGGGGCTGTCAACATATTTTGTTAATCTGTTTATGCTTTAGCTTTAGGCTCCTGCATTAATATAATAAAGAACAATATCTGTCATTTTGACATTCTTTGCTCTTTTATGTTTTCTCTGTTGGACTTGTATTGAGTGGGACTATGTTGGAAGACTGTGACATCCCTTCACTCAGAATTAGGGCAGATTTCGCATGAATGGCTCCTTATCACAGCCACATTCCATAACAGTGAAAGTCTCTTTTGCTCCCCAGTGGGTGAGCTAGCTAGCATTTTTTGAAACACACCTTACAAGTGGTTAAATGACTGTAAAGCATAGCTCTAATGAGTAAAATGTGTCTACAACGCCTAGTTCCACAATTTCGCACCGGTGAAGCTATTGTTTCTCTTCCACTCTCAAGCCATTGTGACTGGGTGTCTGAGCTGCCAGGAAAAGTGTAAAAGAAAAAGAAAATGTTTTTTTTCTGTTTAGTTTGTTGGCTAGTCGAACTTCACCAACAAGCACTGTTGCTTAAATGATTTATTGTCTATCATAGCCACCCAGCCACAGTACTATACCTTAGTAAATGCTAACACTGTTTTGATGTTTGGCCAAATTTGTCCAATTACTTGCACTGGCCATTAAAACCTACCACTGTGGGAACATACAACTGCATAGCACACAGATTTAAAGTCCAACTTCTGCCAGAAAACAAAAGTGTGGTGTCAAATGCCTGAGTCAGACTTCATTTGAAACATTGTTCAAGTTTTCTGGCCAAATCTGATTTTGGCTACAAATATTTAGCATCACTAAAAGTTTTTAAATTTCCAGTCAGGCTGCCAGCCCCAGCACAAATTTTAAAGATCTGCAAGTTTTAAGAATCTTTTAAAAGAGTAAAAATCTCTATACCATGTAAAATTCTTAAGAACTGTATGTCACAGCCAAAATCCAAAAAGGATCTTTGATTTTATGAGTGTGATGCTGCGTTCTCTATGAAATTTTGATATTCTTTAAATATGAAATGAAATATAGACAAAGCAATGTAAGAAAATCACACTCTGTTGTCCACTGAAAAAGTTTACCAGATACAAACTTTTGATGGAACATAATCAAACACAACCATGTGTCAGCCAGTGGGGAACTGTCTAGGGTGAGGCTTCAGTCAGACATGTCAATGTTGGGCAAGATGTAGGAGAAAGTAATTATTGCTGTGAGCACAAATCCAGAGCATTCCGAATGACATTTTGCTGTCCTACAAGTTGCTTCCTGGACTACTTTATACACTATATGTACAAAAGTATTGGAACACCTAAACATTACATCCACAGGGGCTGTTATGACATCCCATTGCAAATCCATAGGAGTATGGAGTTGTTCCCCCTATGCAGCTATAACAGCTTCCACTCTTTAGGGAAGCTTTCTATAAGATTTTGGAGGGTGTCTGTGGGAATTTTTGCCCATTCATCCAGAAGAGCATTTGTGAGGTCAGACACTGATGTTGGATGAGAGGGCCTCACAATCTCCACTCTAGTTCATCCCAAAAGTGTTCGACGGAGTTGAGGTCAGGGCTCTGTGCGGACCAGTGAAGTTCTTCCACACCAAACTCACCCAGCCCTGCCTTTATGGACCTTGCTTTGTGCACTGGGTCACAGTCATGCTGGAACAGAGTTAGAAGCATAGAATTGTCCAAAATGTCTTGGTCTGCTGAAGCATTAAGATATCCATTCACTGGAACTAAGGGTCCTAGGCCAACCCTCTGAAAAACAACACCATAGCATTATCCCTCCTCCACCAAACTTTACACCTGGCACAATGCAGTCAGGCAGGTAACGTACTCCTGGCATTCGCCTAACCCAGACTCGTCCATCAGACTGCCAGATAGAGAAGTGTGATTTGTCACTCTACAGAATACAATTCCACTGCTCCAGAGTCCAGTGGTGGCGTGCTTTACACCACTCCTCCTTGACGTTTGGCACAGTGCATTTTGATCTTAGGCTTGTGTGTAGCTGCTCAGCCATGGAAACCCATTTTGTGAAGCTCCTAATGCGCAGTTCTGTTACTGATGTTGCTTCCAGAGGCAATTTGGAACTCTTTAGTGAGTGATTCAACAGAGGATAGGCACTGTGTGCTTCAGCACTCGCCGGCCCCACACTGTGAGTTTGCATGGTCTAATAGTTTGTGGCTAAGCTGTTGATGCTTCTATTTCACAATAATAGCACCTACAGTTGACAGGGGCAGATCTAGCAGGACAGAAATGTCACAAACTGACTTGTGGCAGAGGTGGCATCTTATGACAGTGCCATGTTTAAAGTCACTGAGCCCATCAGTACAACCCATTCTACTGCCAGTGTTTGTCTATTGAGACTGAAAGGCTATGTGCTTAATTTTATCCACCTGTTAGCAATGGGTGTGGCTGAAACTCCTGAACTCAATAATTATGAGGGGTGTCCCAATACTTTTGTCTTTATTATCATACGTCTTCCTTCTGTGAAAAAGAACAGCAACAACCAGCTTTTCACTTAAGTGTGTTCATGTCTGAATACGTTTCCTGCTCACTCATATGCAGTCATGTGAGTAAAAGAGCAATCGTGGCCCACAAACACATCTACCAAAACAGCAATGTGTATCAATGCGTTTTTCTGTCCTTGTGAATGTGGCCTATAAGTCATTGAATAGGCATGATTTACATTATTTCACATTCATCACCCCTTCCTCTGTCTGCCTGAAAGCTCTGACACATTCGTGACAATCTAGCAATGTTATTACTATGCCCAAGAAGTTGTTCCTCACTGATTCACATCAATGGTTGCTGTCTGGTTCTTGGAGATAAAAAAAAGTGGGATGATGTAGAGATACAAGTTGATGTTGCCAATTTCAAACAAGAGCATTAATTTCCTGTCAAGCAGAATAATTGCCTTGATGAAATATGCACAGAAATGCACATAGGATTTGGCTACAGACGATGGCAAGAGATAATATTCCATCACTGTTGTTCAGAAGAGGCAGATTGACTGAGAGTGATCTATGTTAACTTGTAAGTGCATACACGTATAACATAAAGGTATATATGCCATACTTTAGAATATATCAAGTTCATTGTGGTAGGGAACAGAAAGGCACATGGTATGTCAGATCAGTATCCTGTTGAAAGATCCACTTCTGTCTGAACAATTTTTGAACAATTTCTTTGCAGACTTCTGCCAGTTTGCAAAATGTTGCTGTACACTTCTGAGTTCATGATCCCATCAACGAAAACAAACTCAGAAAAGAAAAACAGCCCCAGACTTTGACATTTTTACCTCTGTGCTTTACAGAACCCTTAGTGCATTTTGATTGGAATTCATCTCCAGGATGGAGGTCTACATTGGCTTGACTTTTGTGGCGTCAGCGTAGAAGAAGATGCAGAAAACATTGCACATACAGGCAAATGCTCTTTTATTGAACAGGCACTTCAAGAGGCAGCAAGAAATGGCCAGCCCAGTGGCTTAATGGAAGACACTAAACCCACTCTAACTATCCCACAGCCCAACACAATAAAACACAGTCAACACATTGACACATCTTGAACTCACCGACGACAACATTAACAACAACCACAACAGCAACAAATGTCCTTTTAACAGAAAAGGGGAGGCACCTGTGGGACAGCTTTGCACACCGCACCCCTAAAGCTTATTCAGAAATGTGGAACGTGTGGCAGGCGCCACTTTATGTATGCCCGCGCCCACCAGTTTTAACTACAAATCACCGCCTGTGCCCACAAAATCTGGTGTGGTTCTTGGCTGCACCCGCCCCCAAAACTTAGTACCATTTTTGCCCACATCCATCTGCTTCGACTACACATTATCACCATCTGTACCTGCCTATTTTAGGTTATTGTCCTTGTCTGCACCTTCCGATGTTCAGCCTTTGTAATCTGCACCACTGTTTACCCCTGATGACTGTGGAGCTTCAGAATTAATCTCGCTTGCCAAATATTTCACACATCATACTGGACCCTTGGGTGAACCCGCCTTGGGAAGACCTCCAGGCTTTCTCCAAGCAAAGAGTCTAGCATGAGTTTGATGTTGTGCTTTGAGTGTTTCTCTCTGAAACAACATTTTTAGAAGGAACCTAAAGAACTTTAAAGTTAACCAGTGGTTAAAGTGTCCAAATACTTTTTAGGGCCACTGTGAACTGGACAGCTATTCAAATAGTCATTCTGCTATTTAAATGGTGTTAATGAATAGCAAGAAAGCCATTTTAACTTCTCCAGAACTCTATGTTTCAAATGATATACTCACTTCCACAAAATTCTGTGCAATACAACACAAATGAATACATTTACCGAGGTTACATGTTCATGCCGTCACGGTACATACACTGGGTGCATAAACACCCTTAGCTGCTGTCAGAGTCTCTTAAGAAAAAAATAACGTCTCTGTTCCTGTTGCTTAAACAGAAAAAAACCCCAAAAAAACCACTATAATGAGCACTCAGATGCTGCTCACACACTGAAACAGTTAATCAGACAGCAAATGAGTTGTTATTTACCTCCCTGTTTCTCACCTAACTTAAATCCAATCACTGCCAGCCCCCTTATATAAGCAGAGCTTATTTGAATAACTTCCTGTATAACAACAGAAGGTACAACGGTCACATTTTTTTCTCTATGCAAAATATATGACAGTCTGGGAAAGTGCACCGGCAAGAACTGGCAAGCGGTACCAGGACCTCAGGGAAATATGACATTTCCTCTATATGAAAAAGCACCCACGGACCCCAATCGTCAGCAAGAGAAGAAATAAACTTGTAAATATGTATGTGCCTATTGTTTTCCTGGCACCGCTTGTAAACCCGCCCTATGGGATCTCAAACTCTGCGGCAGCATTTGTATGGAACATGACACACTTAGGAAGGGAAACAGTGTGTTATAGTGATGGAGGGAAGTGAAGGAACTTTGTAAATTTGTCCAGTAGGCGTCTGTATTTGCCCTGAGAGAAAGATAACAGTGTAGCTGTCTCTCACCATCCCTTTTCCAGATTTAAATACAAACCTAAAAGAAAGAGAAGAAGACAGATTTATTTTATTTTATTTAGGCATGAATCCACAGAGTCTGCCAGAGGTAAAGTGGACAGCTGGAGCTAAAACAGTGCTCAGTGTCCTTGTGTGGGTGTAGGACAGAGCAGGCCTGACCATATCTATTGCTCCTTAAAGATCAACCTTCAACTAATCAATCACGCCATCCAGCTGCCAGCAGTGAGGAGCTGCAGAGGGTCAAGTCAGAGTTGATGAAGTGATAAAGAGGAGAGGAAGGAAATGGCATGGAGACAAAGTGGGGAGGGGCTTTACAAGAGATCTACTAACATTTTGTGCCATCATAAACCCTATTTTGTAATTAAAAAGTGACTACTGTCATTCAATATATAAGTACAAATCTGAGTACAAATGGGCCGGAACACACCAGAGCAGGATGGAACGAGATGGAACGGTGTTCTGGCTCAGATCTGGAAAACCTAGGTAACTATACCAACGAGGAAATTGTGTATGGTTGTTTTACTCTGTTCTGAAGTGTGTGCTTGAAGGGTCTGTTGAGCGCGCCTGAAGTGCAGCCTATAGCCAGTTCAGCCAATGGAAACTCACAGTACTGCAGCAGGGTCCACCCACCCAGTCTCCGTGGTAACCACTGTCAGTACACGGTCTGAAGACAGCTAAGAAACTCTAGAATCAGAAACAAAAGTGATGTTTCACTCTCTTGATTTTCCTAAAACTTGGTAGCATTTGTTTGGATATGTATTCCACTCAATACGTGTATTTATGGTTGAAAGTTTCAGTCAGTGGGCTCAGTTTAAAAGGTCCACTATAATTTAGCATGTTAGTTAATGTGATTCAAATATAAAGCAGTGTAATGACTGATACCCAGCTAACTAGCCTGCGAATGTCAGCCATTAACATTGTGAGCTAGGAATCTAAATAAAAACGTATCTAAAGTAAAAGTAAGTATACACATTTTTGGCAGTCTAGATCAAATAATGAGAAATGGAATTATTTCTAATGGAATAATGGTTGTTTTGAGAAGTGTTTGATGATTTGATGCTCCTACTCAAGGCTGATATTAAATACTGACTCAATGATTATGCATGTGAACATGAACATCTGTGAAAAGCTTATTTTTGGCGCTAACAACTACAATTGTAGCTGCCCAGACATGCCCATCAAACCCAACCAAATGGAAACCTGTCTTTTTCTGTTTCTGCAACCATAAGTCAAATTATGCTGTATGTTTGGCCATCTTGAAATTTCAAATTATTATGATGAGTTCATTACATTTTTTCAATATTTTGACAAACGTTGTCCAGTACACTTTCTCAAGAAGTAATAAAAGAGTCACTGATTTGACATAATGTGTCAAAATATGGACATAGTGATGTGAGAGAGGAAATAAACAATTATGAACAAACAGCGATTGGATGGTTCTTGGGTGGCAGATCATGAGTTTGAATCCTAATGATGCCTCAGCCCTCCATAGTCCGGAGTCTGACACGAGGAACCCCTCACCTCCTCAGACTCAGGACACTGTGTGATAAAGGGGGTTATAGCCTGTGGATGGAAGTCAGAAATGACTAAATTTGGGGGAGGAGCCGAGTAAAAGTCAGATGAAAAACTTAAGCAATTTGTAACTTAAGCAAAGTGAGGCTTTGCTATGATCAAATTATTATAAAGTTCAGAGCATTTTATTGTTATTATTGTTATGTTTAGGTCTTAGATCAGCGCCTAGTACACTGAAATCTACACACTTAAAAATGATGATTCTTCAAGGGTACTTTAGTAAAGAAAATGGTTCTATATAGAAACATGAACACTCAAAGAACCCTTTTGCATGATTAAAAGGTTCTTTGCATTGCGACAGCGTTCCTCAGATTGATGGAGAATGTGCTGTAGGTGGTTCTGTATGTAGAACCTTTTTGAAAAGGGTTCTATATAGCACCAAAAATGGTTCTTCTATTGTTACAAGGTCAGTCTTGTTACAATAGAAAAAACATTTTTGGTGCTATACAAAACCATAGAACCATTTTCTTTACTAAAGAACACTTGAGGAACCATCATTTTTAAGTGTGTAGGGGTGCTGCTGCACCATCAGCACTGCCTATATCCCTGGATGCAGTCCTAAAAAAATATTGTAGTGTCGGCACAGAAGAACCAAAGGTTGCCACGGAAATGCTCTGAACAAAACCGAAAGGCAACTGACTTGAAGTGGAAAATTCACAACCTCCCAAAGATTACTGTGGTGGCTCTTTTAACACATTTTCTTTTGTCTTTTAATAAACTTCATCTACATGACCTCAGGCAGCTGCTTAAAAACTCTACTGTCCCGAAACAAGCACATCCAGTGATGTAGAGGGACGAGAGCGAAACTGATTTGAGCCGACACTGTCTGAGTGATCGCCTCCTGGTTGACCTCTTAATTGTCAAGCAGACTCAAAATTCACATGCACGGAGAAGACAGAGAGTACAGAACAGTGTACTGCTTTCACACATGAGGAGAAGTGTTGCTCAGCTGAGATTTTGTTTTGCTGAGGCCTGCTGATTTATTTATGGACGTTCTGACCACCTAGAGCGGCAGAGCTCTGTCAAACGATTTGCATTAGTAATCCATCATTACCCTCTTGATTGAATCAATGTGTCACAAACATGAATCCCAGGAGTGACTCTCTGTATTTATAGAATGATTTACTTTTCCAGAGACACCTGACAACATAATTCATGGCAACGTGGAATCAGCCAACAGCTAAGCTCGATCTTAATTAAGGCTCACTCACCTAATATCAATGGCTATTGATCAATTATTTGAGTTTGATATTTTAATCAATGTCTCTCTGGGTAGGCAGCGTAAATCACCTGCTGGAGAGGGTAAAACATGATTGTGTCAGTGTGATAAAGGTGTTCTGTCTCTTTTAATTCAGTTAATATTAAAAACCCAAAAAAAGGTTTGTCTTAACAGTTTCAGTCATTACTAACTACCTGTAGTGTCACTAGAGATTTATGGATAGTGGGCTAAGCCTTTTCTAGGGGGGGTCTGGGTCCATGCTTCCTGAAGAAAAAAAAGGCCCTGACATTTCTGTTCTTCATGATTTTTAAAATAGCAACAGGTGTAAAATCAATCAAACTACATGGCTGCTTGGTTAAGTTGGCACACTGTATTTTGTATTAGGCACAGAACTAATATGACTTAAAATGCTATCCATTCACTTACAACAGCCACAGGTCAAGCAGTGGTTCTGAATTCAAGCAATACTGTCTCCATAAGTTGCCGATCGTCAATGTGTAATTGAAATAAACAGGATTTTGGAGATAACGAGCTGCCCATCATGTTATTTCTAGCTCTTTTGCTCATTCACACTCTCACAATCTGTGGCGCTTCTAAAAACTTCCACTTAGGCTGAAGAGGTGGCTCATCAGCCTTATAATGTCAATGTTATATAGCCTATCCACTTTTGTAAATCTAAAGTTAGCAACAGATCGTTGACAAATTAAAGGAAAAAATGTCTTAGTAAGGCCTTGGGCTGCCTGAAGAGCTTCAAAGTACCTTGACATAGACCCTTGATGCATTGGAATCAATTGCCATTGACGTGTGTGGCACTAAAAATAATCAATCAATCAATCAATCAATCAATCAGCCAACCAGCCAACTAGCCAACTAACCAACCAACCAACCAATCAATCAAAAAACAATCGAAAAGCATTTGTGGCACCTAGTTTTACCATAATTATGTATTTTTACAATGTTCTTACAATAATACTATGGTGGCTATACAATAAGGTTTGATACAGTATAATCTGCCTTTATTGTACATGTTCAC